>PVIC010017653.1:0-32493 GCA_004025085.1 Thryonomys swinderianus
AAAAAAAAAAAAAAAAAAAAAAAAAAAAAAAAAAAAAAAGTAAAGGAGGAAAGGATTATTTTGCTCACAGTTTCAGTGGGTTAAGTTCATGGTTTCCTAGCTCCATGGCAGAAACAGTGTGGTAGAAGGGCCCAGTATAGAAAAACTGCTCACACCATGATAGCCAGAAAGCAGAGAGAAAAGGAAGAAGCCTAATTAAATATATCCCCTTCCACGTCCTATTTTCATTAACTCACCTCCTCCAGCCAGGCCCTACCTCCTCACAGTACATGAATTCATTAGTAGACGAATTTGCTGATGTCTATAGAATCCTCATGATCCAGTAATCTAAATTTATACCATAACAGAATATTTTCAGCCTGGACTTGTGTTGAGGGTAATGACACACTGTGCAGGAGATGTCAGTATTTCCCTACTGTCCTGGGTTTCAACAATTTCCTCAATTTTATTTGAATTAGAAACAGTTCAGATACAAACAAAGGCATATCCGTGATTTCTGCACAAGCCACAATTGCATGCTTAATTAAATATGCAAGAGGTACCATATGCATATGCATGACCAATCAAAGGCAAAATATGACTGGTTCTCACTGAGCAGGAGAGGATGCTTTTTAAGCCCAGAAATTTACACTCTTTCTTTCTGTACATATGTTTTTTTTCCCCCCTTCTTGGCTCCATTTGGTAGTCTAAAGTACTGGGAGTCAAAAGCAGACCTTTTAGCATAGATCAGGTTGGTTGCTCTTTCAGGACAGACTAGGGACTTGGAGAAAATAAAGCCATCTACAGCAAAGGCTGAATATCCCCAAATGTTCATTCTGGTTTTAGACATGTTTGTCATACACTTGCTACTGGCTAGATAGCCTTTTGGCTCATTAGTTTTAAGTGCTATAGCTACAGCTAAATCATTCACATTTCACAGAAAATTTACTAAGTGTGATTTAAAATGTCACCCAAAGAAAGGAATGTAAAAATGTCACCATTGCTCTCTGAGTCCTCTTGATTCCACGTTCAACAGCTAGTTCCTTTACTGCCTTTTTCTCTACATTTCTCTAAAAATGAGGTCAAGAAAAATGTTTCCAAGTGTCACAGTTAAATTCCAGAAACTTGAGGAGAATACTGTCACTGCCTCCTCTCAGAAAGCATCATCTTGGTACCTTCTTGTATTGGTACATGATAAGGTCTCAAATAGTCCAGTGTGATAACTCAGAAGAGGGGGGTCCTCGGTGCGGGTGCACACTCGGAGTCCCTCCCTCTGTGAGCTTCTCCGTCTTGAGGGTCAGTGATCAGGGCTTCAGTGTCCGCTTCTGTGACACTTGGCTGAACTCCCGAGCCAAGTGCAGAGCACACCCTCAGCTCTGGTGGCTTTATTACGGAGTAATGATTCGTGCCTACCCAAGAACAAACGGTAGGCCCAAATTCTACTTTTCAGTCTTTAAGCATCAGAGAAATCTATTGCCCTCTGCCTTCTGGCTGCTAATCTGTGGAAGGAAAGAGAAAGCATACTCACTCCCTTACTGTATGGCACAGGATTCATTGCCTGCAGCTGCAAGAATAAAGCATCCCAAACTGGGTGGTTTAAAAGAACAGAAAACTGTTCTATTAGTTCAGGAGTCTGGAACTCTGAAACAAAGGTGTTGGCAGAGTTGGTTCCTGCGGGGGCCTCTGAGAGAAAATATGTTCCTCACTCCTCTCCTACTTCTGGTGGCTGCTGGCAGCCCTTGGCACCCGTGGCTTGCAGACCCTCTGCCCAGTCCATGTCTCCATCTTCACATGACATTCTCCCTTGTGTGTGTCTGTCTCTAGTTTGATGCCAGTCGTTCATTTGTGTCCACCCTCACCCAGTTTGAACTCAACATGGTTATACCTGCCAGGATCCTTCTGGAAAAATGTTTTGCGAGTTAGCATTTCACCAGGTCTTTTGTAGGGACACAAGGAAAGGCAAACGGGCAGCCATGGCTTTTCTTTTTTTTTGTTGATTTCCGTCAGTGCCGTAGAATCCCGTTGGCTTGGCCAAAGCATCAAGAGAGCCTCACCTCTGGAAAATCCAAGCTCACTTCACTAAGTATTATTAGGGACAGTACCCTTTAGAATGCAGAGCAGTGACTGATAGCATCTTGGATGAGAGCTTGTCTCTCTCTTTTTCCTCAACAATTTTTTCGAAAGGGGGCTCAGTGTTGTTTGTGGGCCATCTCCACATCTTCCCTTTATCTCAGTCTTGATTCCCGTCATGAAGAATAGCAGCAAGGGCACTCAGAAACCTCCTTCAGCAAATATGCTGTCCTTCCAACTCTGTTCTGTTCAGCTAGGAAGAAGTTCCAGGGGTTAATCATATAGTATCTTTAGGAAAATTTAGTTTAATACTGATCGATACTTTAGATAAAGATGGATAAGACTGGCTTCTTGGTTATGTTCAGCAACACTCCATGGATTGTATATGTTGCGGCACAGCTCAATTCTTACATTTTCTTTTTGGTCTAGTAGAGTCCTCTATGTTTGTCACAAAAAATAAACATTTGGTAAAAAAGACATACATGGCATTAAAAATATAAGATTATTTGCATGCGTGAATAAAATATCATTTAAAAGTACAGAGTTGCTTTGAGAAAAATCTTTCATTTCTGAATTGTAGGCACATCCCAAGAGCCTGGGATGAAGAACAGGTGCCTGTAACAGCTGTTTACATTTTGTTAGGATCAGGAATGGCCCTACCAATGCTTAAGCCAATTACCCTGGCTGACAAATTGTCCTAAAAAATATGAAAGTAAGGGGGGGGGCTCAGCTTCACAAATTCATTTTAGATACTATTTTTATTGTTGTTAATATAATTTTATCTTATAGATAACCAAAGGAAAGTAGATGATGGTGTATGCATTACTGGTTGTTGAAACGTATTACTCTTTTGTTCAGACTTTCTTTGTAATTATAAGGTAAGAATCAAAGACATAGCAGATAGAATTCTTTGGAAACAGTAAAACCTTTGTATTTCTCATAAATTTCTTTCTGGGTTTCCTTAAACTTAGAACCTACAAGAAGGGCCACAATCACTATGGGACATTTTAACCAAATGAAGACATAAATAATATACTTTCTCTAGTTGTTGGGCCCTGACGGAGCCCAAGCACAAGCATGAAGTCATCCTGCATAGGCTGCCAAGTGGCGGTAGAGCTGCAAGTCCATCCTGCTCTGAAGTTCAGACCAAGAGACCAAAGATCAGTAAAGTCTCCTGGGTTAAAGGATATGACATATATTTTTTAAAGCCAAAGCTTTTATTGAGACTTATAAACTACAACAATAAAAGGAATGAAATGAAAAGTAAGGGTTAATAATATGTTTTGATGTTACTATGTCAAGCTAATTCAAAAAAGTTTCTCAACTTAGTGTTCTATGACAGTGACACATCCATAAGATGATACTAACAGGGCTGATGGTATAGTTCAATGGTGGAACATTTTCTAGGTTGTTCAAGTTCCTGAGTTCAAATCCCAGGGTGGAAAAGATGCTGAGAAACTGCCAAAACTGTTTCAGGGAGAAGGGAGAGAAGATAATACTAATGTAGTTGACACAAAATATGTACCAGTGTTCAAGCAAAAAATATTTATATCAAATGAAGATTTAGCAGGTTTAGCTTGCCTTGGGCTGTTAGGAGTGCTATTACACCAAAATGAAATGCCTAAAAGAAGAATATTAAATTCATGTTGTAGTAGGTACACGAGAAACTAGGCCATTCCTGTTTCTGTGAAGTAAAACTTTCAAGGAAGTGTAATCTTGACTTATGTCAAAATAAATGAAAGCTGGATGTGATGAGTATGTCTGTAATCCCAGTACACTGAGAGCCTGAGGCAGGAGGATTGCAAGTTCAACTTTAGGCTGAGCAAATCAGCAAAATCCTGAATCAACAAAAGAAAGGTTTTGGAATGCAGGTCAGTGTAAAGGCCCTGGGTTCAATTCTCAGTACAAAGAAAGAAAACACCTAAAAGGACAAAAATGTCCCCTTTCAAAATTACTGATCGAGGGCTGGGGATTTAGCCCAAGTGGTACTGTGCCAACCTTGGATGCACAAGGGCCCGAGTTCAATCCCTGGAACTGGAAAAAAAAATTACTGATCTAAATTAGGAGACTATAAATATTTCCTTTAAACTGAGTCAAGTATTTTTTGTTTGTTTGATCTAATAGATTACTGAAATTTATGGCTTTATCCAAAGGTGGAGCTGACTAAAATTTAGCACATAGAGAGTCTATACATATTGTTAAATAAGTCCAGAAAATTTAGAAATTGAATGTTTTCTGAAACACATATTTGCCATATACCACCTGACAAAGTTTTGGTCAACAGTGGACTCCATGTAAGTCATTGGCCCCATAAGATGATATCACATAATGACATCATAACAGTCTTAGTTTGTATAAACATATTCTGTGACATTACTGTGATGGGCTTGGTTGTGTCGGTTGATTGGCCTGGAAGATGTACGTGGGATTAGTGGAGCATACTTCAGGAGTGTCTGGGTGGCTCGGGGAGGCATTGCCTTGGGTGCTATATGTAGCCCCTCACTCCTTATTTCTGGGTACTGTTCCCTTGCTCTACCTTCTGCCTGCCGTTGACTGAGCACCTCTACTCCTCCATGCCCCTCTACCATTTACGTTACTGCTTTGGAGCCAGCCCACTGCCCTGGATCCTTTCAGACTATGACCCAAATTACAGCTCTCCTCTTTTCCTTTAGTTTGTGGGTGTAGATTTTGACTTTCAGTGACAGGAAGGCTGACTAATAGTTAGCAAAAAACTGCCTAATAACCCATTTTTCAAAATGTATACTCCTTCTTAAGCTGTGTATGCCTATCTATGGATGAATACATAGATAGGCAGACAGACATGTGCATGATGCCTAATGAAGAAACACTGCTAGGTGGGCTTTGGATATCTTAATTCATTGTTGACTTCAAATAACATGTCATATATATCCTGCTCCATTTTCTATTTCTATGACAGGAGACCTGAAGCGGAGTAATTTACAAAGAAAAGAGCTTTATCTTAGTGTACAGTTATGGGATCAAGGAAATTCAAGATTGAGCGACTTCACCTAGCAAGGGCCTCTTGCTGCTTTATAACCCCTGGAATAGCGTCCAACAGCAGGATCAAGTGGGAGGGTAGCAAGTGGGGATTGCAGAAGAGAAAGAGGAATGCATTATAATACCCTGCTTTCTTGAAAACAAATCCATTTCTGCGGGAACTAATCCAGTCTCCTGAGGAAGAACATTGATCATCTTAAAAGCTCTGCCTCCCAACACTGTTACACTAGCAGATGAATGTAGCAGAGACAGACCATGTCCAAATCATGACATCTGTTTTATTTTATTCACCATAAAAATACCCTTTTTGGCAATCATAAAATCCCAAATGGTAATACTGTTCATCAGCACTTGGGGCACAAGTTTCACAGAAGCATGCAGGGTAGAAAAAATACAACCTGGTGGGTGGTCATCCCTCTAACCTCCAGCCCACAGAGGTTCTGTCGCATTTCTGGGGAGCTCACAATAAACCCCAGGCACTGGGGCACATCCTCCTGGTGCTCCATGTTTCCCTTTGCATTTGGGCCTGGCTTCTTGGATCATGGACCGAAGAGTCTGACTCCATTGAGGTCCTATTTGAGCCCCTGAATGTTGAGATTATCCCAGCCAGGAGGTTTGTGAATTGGCATGCCAACTAGTGTCAGAGTTCCTTAACAAAGGCCAAGTTTTACTGTTAGCAAATTAAGAACAGTGATTGACACAGTAAGAGCTGACAAGAAATTTTCCCCTTTAATTCCTGCTACTGTTTATTCCAGCATCTGTAGATGCTAATTTCCTTAAGTAGATTAGAAATAATTGGTTATGGGTGCTGAACTCTTTGGGTCCTGGTAAAGAAATCCAGTAAGAGGACATTCTTACAATGGGCTGAAAATTGATTAGACCTCTGTTTATAAAGGAGCAAAGAAGAAACTCATGGTAATTTTGGGTGTAATGTTGCCTTCAGATGAACATAGGTTAATGAAATATTATATCAGGGCAATGATTTTGGGGCAAGGACCAGCGTGATCTGATGGAACAGAAAGAGAAGGTGTAGGGAGGTGATCCCAACATGAAACAAAAGATTGTTGAACTGCTTTTACTATGCTACCTAATTAAAGACTAATCCTCTCATTTTGTAGGTAGAGCCAAGAGTAGGTTCAGGTTCTCTTGAGCAGCTAAGGTCATGTTCATATTCACAACGTGTAAGCAAACCTGGCTGCTACCTCTCTTGAAACTGCTGAGAGGTAGTTTGGAGCAGAGTAGAGAGTTGGGTCTTAGCGGAATATGGTGGGTAATGAGCATGCAAGAAGGGGAGGGCTTTTTCTCAGAGCCTACAGGCACATCTAGGGAGAAGCAGCCTTCTTCAACATACTTAAGCAGGTGTCTCTTTGCCAAATGCCTACCACCCTATGGAGATGGTCATTGTTTTTATTTATAGAATCTTCTGTCTTTTAGAATACACACACACACACACACACACACACACAAGAAACCACCAGATTTTTCAAAATGTATTGCTACATACCAAAAATGCTCTTCAGGTTTTAATAGAATATTTGCAACTATGTTCAAACAGCTGCCCTAACTTCGAATAAGATGGGTCAGTATTCTACTTTAGGTTTGCTGGCCTTCAGTTAACTCAGAGTAGAAGCAGACCAAAGCAAGGATATGTTGCCACAAGGTGACCTTGATTGAAGAAAAGTACAGGTATCTAAAGTTGTAGGAGTCTCCTGCCACAACACAGACTTAATTTCAAAGTTTTCAAGTTTTCATAGTTCCATGGCAAGACCAAATGAATGCATACTTTCTCTAGCTGTTGATTCTTAAATTCAGCCTAAAAGTGGCAACACACAGTCAAGCCTGACTGACCCTCTTCCACTTAGGAGGCATAAGGTCACTATCTAATTAAATCTATATTACTTCAGTGCCTTTCTACTGTAGTATACATGGATACTTAGTGCTTGGTTTCTTTTCATGGAGACTGAAGGAAATACAGTACTAGGTTAACCTGGAATCCATAGGTTCTTCCCTCCCCTCCCTTCTCTCCGCTCCTATTGGGTGCCTTGTCACTTAGGAGCAAGCAGCCTTCTTCAATAGATAAGCGCCCTTTGTATATTTTATTTTGAGACCAGCTGCCTGTGCCAGGCTGGAATTCACAGCCCTCTTGCCTCCACCATCTAAGTAACTTGGATTGCAGGTGTACCTAGCTATGCCCAGCTGACAGACATTTTCACAAGACTCATGGCTTCTTCCCTTTACTCTCAGAATGTTAAAATATTGTCAAATACAGAGTCAAGCACAGGGCAGCACCTGTAAATCAGAGGTGTATTTGCCTTCATGAGAGTCAATGTGACCCCCTTCCAAAGTGGTTCATTTTGTTTTCTTTCATCATAACTTGTGGATTTTACAAAAAAAGTGATAGCAAATTTTTTAAACCAGTAATCATCGAAGATTAAAACACACATACACACACAACCATGCAAAGACGTATGTATATATAAAAAGCCATGATAATTTCCATCAGAAATTAAATCAAATTATCACTTCTACTTAAGTAATGCTGTAAAGCACAGGCAAAACACATTTATAAGAAAAAACTTTAGTGAGAAAAAAATTCTAAAAATCTAAGGCTTTAAACACTTTTCTTAAATCTCCGTCTGCCTCATTTGAGACTCCAGTAAACCAATATGCCTTGCTTTTACTGATCTTATTTCTTGAAAAATGATTTTCACCTACGTTTCCTAGGAGACTCTGTCTTGATCTCCCCTCTACCCCAGCCACCCGCAGCCTCAATGTTGCTATGAAGTGTCACGTTGAAGAAGGCTGCTCTAAAGGAGTCTAGATTTGGAGGGCTCGGAATCCCCTTCCCCCAAGCCCACACAGCTTCAGGCACCTTTCAGACGTTGGGGGTGAGGTTTGCCTCCTCTCATCTCAGCTTATACCAGCAAGAGCAGCAATGTCAACTATTTACAATCCCAATATGCCCAAATATGGCACAAGAAAAATATTTTAACCTGTTTTATCACAATTGCTGTAATACCAGGCTTCAAGTTTCATTTGGCATATGCACAAGTCATATTTGTTTTTAATATAAGCTGAATCTCTTCACATGCTTATGAAACAAAACTATTTTAACATGTAGAGTATTATCACTTATCCACTGAAGATATTTATGTACTTCCTTAAAGGTACCAGGTACCTTGAGCCCTGAGTACTTAAAAAGCAAAACCTGCAGTGAAAAAGGAACTCTCCTACATTAATGATAGGAAAGTAAACTAGTACAACCATTATTAAAACAAGTATGGAGATTGCTCAGGGAACTAAAATTAGAAATTTCATATGATGCAGCTATGCCTTTCTGGATATCTCCCCTATGAACCAAAGGCAGCATACTATATCTATACATGATACCAGCACAATTCATAACAGCTAAATTCTGGATGAAGCCGGATATTCATCAAAAGATGACTGGACAAAGAAAATACTGTATCCATATACAATGGAATACTACTCAGCAAATTAAAGGGCAAATTTGAGAGTTGTAAGAAATAGATGCACCTGAAAAATATAATTTTGAGAGAAATAAAGCAGACACAAAGTTAAATACTATAGTATGGAATGAGTGTCTCTCATTTGAGTGAGGCAAAGTACAAGCAAAGAGCAATGTGAAGGGTGGATAGAAGGAGATACGGGGACAAGGGGACAGCTTTCCGGAAAATGGAAAAGGATCCAGGAGACCAAGGGTGGGGGAGGGGAAGGAGATAACAATAACCCATGTACAGAAACCTAATAACCTCAATGCATGTAAACATTATATCCCATAAACATGAACTAAGATTTATAATATCAACAAGGGTGAACAAAAAAGAGAAACAAGCTAGATTATGGACATGTACCCACTCCTCATTATGACTCTAAACTGTGTGCACCACAGCATGTACTAATAAAAAACAGATTACATGAACTTTTTCTCAAAAAGTATTACCTAAAAGATTTTTTAAAAGAGACATAGCAACTGCACTACAGGTTTTCACAAGACCTTCTCTCCTCTAGGTACTTGCTCTACCTAGACATTGCTTTCTTCTTATTCTCTTCAGAAGTGGATCCTAATGAATATACCCTTGGTTGTATATAGGATCCAAGTAATGGTGTGGGGTTCTGTCCATCTTTTCTTTCCAACGTGGGCTACTTAAAAACTATACAAACTATTTATAGGTAAGTGAGGCCAGAATTGAAAACCATAATTCCAATGTGCAGAGAAGGAAATATTTTCTTTAATTGATCTTATCTTTTTCCTGAGCTCTAAAATAATTCATTTTTGTCAACTGAAAAGTGACACATTCTTTTAACACATCATATGAGATAGAGTTAGCATGACAGGCCAGTGACTGCTATCTTTAGACAGGCTTGCTTACGAGTTTGGCCTTGAGCTCATGTCTGGGAACTTGGGTTTGAGGAGGGTTCCCACCAGGTGATAAGAAAGCTTCATATGCCTAAACTGTTCATGTAGACGGTATGGTGCACACTGTTTCCTCCCCAGGGTCTGGGATTTTGGTATGTGCCAGGCAGAGGTGCTTATGTGACCAGCCTTTGGAAGAAAAAAAGCTTGGGCCCTAAGTGATCATGGATTTTCCTGGTAGGCAACATGTTAGAACTGTGGTCACAACTTGGCACTGGGGGAATAAAGTGGATCCCGTGTGATTCCAGTGGGAAAGAATCTCTGGAAGCTTTTGCTGGGTTTCCCTGGATTGTGTCCCATGTCCCTCCTTGGCTCACTGTGCTTTTTAGCCTTTTGCCACATTAAACCTGTTTTTAGGATGATATTCTGAGTCCTGTGGACACTCTTAGTGAACCACTAAGCCTGGGGGTGGTCCCAGAGCCCCAGACATCAGTGTCTCTTACATGTCACGAGCTTATCTAGGAGCTGAGGATATAGCAGTGAGCAAAACTGAAGTCCCTGCTACATGGATCTTACATTCTATAAGGAGAGAGGAGAGAAGAAGATAGCTTCTACAAAACAAACAAGTAAGTGCTACAGTGTGCCTGGTGGTAAGAAGTGCTATGGCGACATGTGAAAAAGGAAGGGGTACATAAATTGCTGGATTTGGGACTTGCCTTTTTTTTGAGACAGTCTCACTATGAAATTCAAGCTGGCCTTGAATTCACAGTTCTGCCTCAGCCTCCTTACTGCTGAGATTCCAGATGTGCAGCATCTCTTCGTGATTAAGGGCTTACCATTTTATATAGGGAAGTTATGGAAGCCTCTGAGAAGGAGCTGAACGAGATGAAGAAAGAGCCATGGGGTTATCTGTGGAAAGAACTTTCTCAGCGGCAAGAACAGCCGGAGCAAAGGTCCTGAGGTGCTCAACTGTTCAACTCAGGAAGAGCAAAGCGGTCTGCCCTAGTGAGCAACAGGAAAGGGTAGGAAGTGAAGCCTGAGAACGCAGAAGGCCACCGGCAGTGAATTTTGTTTTGAGAGAGATAGGAAGCCCCTGGAGATTTATGGCATGGCAGCAGAGTGACAGTAAAAGATTTGCTTTTTCAAACATCCCTGGCTCTTCACGGAAAATGCACTGTAGAGCTCCAAAAACAGAACAGGGGAGGACAGGAAGGAGATGATGGTAGTGACTCTGGGTTTGTGGATGGATTTGATGTGGGTTGCATGACAAAGAAAAGAATCAATAATGATTCCAAAGCTTTCAGCCTGAGCAGTTGAAGTTGTTGTTTACTGAGTTGAAAACTGAGGTAGGATCAGATTTGGAGGGGGAATTGAGAATTCAGTTTATGCGTGAAATTCTTTTTACAAAGAGGAATGTAGAAAAGATACACCAAGAATTAACAATATAGGTAATCTACTAGAACAGGGTGGAGGAGATGAGGGAATGGTGCCACTTTTCTGTCTGTATCTTTTTACATAGTTTAATATTTGATCCACTTAATGTTTTATATACCACAAAATAATAATGGCTATAAAATCAACTAGAAAAAAAAACTAAAATGATAAGCAAGCAGGAACAAATACATTGAACGGTACTCCCAGTGCCTAACAAACTACCTGAGGAGAACTGTAGAAGAGAGCCAACTCAAGTAACTTTTAAACATAGCACTGCAGTTAAATGTCCACAGACTACAGACAAGAAGAGCTCAAAAACAAAAGTTGAACTGTAGTTCACATTTGTTTTTGCAGTGGAGTGTCTGGCCCTCTAAAACAACTTTCAGTTAATTCTAAGGTTTACCCTCAAAGGATAATAAATGGCAGGTTTGTCCCTGTCTCAAAAGGGAGTTAAAGCTATGGGAAGAGGAAACCACAGAATGAGCCTGTAGTGCTAGACAGATTGGCAGTATCACTGTAAATTCCTGAGTTCTAGATAGGAACATAGATAGATCGGTGAAGTTTTGATGGTTGAAAGGATGACATCAACGGACAGGAGCTTATGAATATGCATAGCTAGTCTATGCCCATACTCTTTTCAAGAATGAAAAATTTATTCCCCAAATGCCACAACATTGTTGCAGAACAACTCTCAGCCCAGTTTGGAATTGTCTGAGTTGAAGAGAGCCACCCTGCCCAGGTTGGTGAGCTCTTCTCAGGGCAGCCTGTTTCCAGTAACTGATCTACATGGGGCATCAAAGTCTGACTCCTCACAGAAGCTCAGAACAACTCCCAAGGCCCAGGCATCACCAGAGGTTCTGCAGGTGCAGGCGAGGGTCCTGTGGAGACTGTATCAGAGTCCATTTTTCCTTTTGCCCAATCCTGCTTTCTTCAGGAGTTGCTTCCCACGAGAGTTTATGCTTAGAGCAATGCAAAATGAGTTTTCTGCTTACTTATCTCTAACTCAGAGCTCATACTTTGATGGTCAGGAAACTCTAACTGCCACACATACACAGATACACACACACACACACACACTCACTCACTCATCCTGGTCTGTCTGTCTGCTAAAAGGGCCTAGAAGGAGTGGCATTCTGGTAACAGTGAATGCTTCTAGTTCCCAAATATTAATTTTTAATTATTTTCCCCTTAAAAAGAATAATGGCTCCTTGAAGAAATGCTTGTCTAGAAAGATAACAAGTTCATCCTAAAACATATGGAGCCAGAAAGTAAAGAAATATTTTTAAAAGGATGGGAAAATGTCAAACAAATATAGGAAATAACTTAAAGAGTTGAAACTGGCTAAATCTGCTACAGTTTAAACATCAAAATAAATTACAGTGACAAACTATGCCTCCTGGAGTAAAATAGGACTCCATGAGTCTATATTATTGCAAGTAAAAATTTAAATTAAAAGCACAAAAGAATGAGTGAATGGGAAGGAAAAGCTCCTCACCATAGGATGATATCAGCAAATGTAGAAGAAATGATGGAATGAGGAATTCACTATGTGACAAACATCCTGGTAATAATTGAC
Organism: Thryonomys swinderianus; assembly: GCA_004025085.1. NCBI lineage: Eukaryota > Metazoa > Chordata > Mammalia > Rodentia > Thryonomyidae > Thryonomys > Thryonomys swinderianus. Next base: position 12,456 of record PVIC010017653.1, read on the forward strand.
TGGGGCAGGAGTGCTAGACTATTAGCCAAGAGTTTGATGAGATTATCCTCAAAATCTCAAAGTATCTCCCCACAAAGTACTCAGTCACAAAGGGGGAAATAATAGGTTTATAGCAGGAAAGGCACACAGCTACCTTAACCAAGTGATCAAAGTTGACATCCCCAGTAGTAAATTTGACATCCTGTTTCATCCAGTGCACTGGGGACACATCATACTGCTGCTCAAAATTCATACCCTTAGTCTAATATGAAGAAACATTAGACACAATCAAAAGACACTCTACAAAATAACTAACTGGCTTTTACTTATCAAATAACAAGGTCACAGAAGACAAAGGAATAATCCAGACTAAAGATAACTAAAGAGATTTGGCAATGTTTAATCCTGGGATGAACTGTGGTCCCAATTTTTCTTCCCCTGTTTTATCTTATCATTGGTATAAAGGGCATTGTTAGCAAAACAACTGGCAAAATTTAAATATCTGTTGATCAGATAATAGTATTTTACATTGCCCCTTTCCTATTTTAATAAATGACACTGTGCTTGTTTTAAAAGAGTGTTTTGTTGCTAGAAAATACACACTGAAGTATTTAGAGAGAAGAGAAAATCGTATCTGCAATCAACTCTCAAACAGTACAGAAAAGTATCACGGACATATGCATGCGTGCCCTCCTCCCCACACAGGCACACAAAGGATAAGAAAACAAAGGTATTAACCATTGGGGAATCTAGATGAAGGTCATAAAAATAACCTTTGTCTAAGGAGCTCTTTGTGCCATTTTTGGAACTTTCTGTATACCCAAATCACTTTAAAACAAAATAAATCTTTAATTGACAAAAGGAATTTATTTTATCGTGGTCTTAAACAAAATGTGTCATATTAAGTAATTTTTAGTGCACAACTAAGTAGTGATAAGTATATTCATATTGTTGTGCAATAAATCTCCAGAATTTTTTATCTTACAAAACTGAAAGTCTGTGCCCATTAACCTACACACACCCCCATTCCACCCATCAGCCCCTGACAATCAGCATGTTACTTTCTATAATTTGATTATGTTAGATACTTCACATAAGTGAAATTACACCATTTTTGTGAAAGAATTTTCCTATAAAAAAAGTACATACAGATAGGGAGACAGAGAGAACAAAATGTATACAAACCAGGAAAAGAACAACTTGTACAAATATTTTAATACTAAATTTATTGAGATATCATGAGATTAATACAAGATATTCTTTTTATTTTTTTTTTTTTTTTGAGACAGGGTCTTGCTTTGTAGTTCAGGCTGGCCCTGAGCTCACTATGTAGCCCAGGCAAGCCAGGAACTCAGCAATCCTCCTGTCTCTGCCTCCCAAGTGCCTGGGATTACAGGTGTGAGCCACCATGCCCAGCAATACAAGATACTCTTAATGTTATGGTTTGGGTCTGGATGTCCCCCCAAAGCCTCATGAAGGCACAGGTGGCTGAATGTGTAATATGTGATGATGGGATTAAGGGCATGTGGTTACTAAATCACTACACATGAAGCACTGGTTTGGCACTGCCCTAATCCCAGTAGTCTGGGTGAGATAAAAGAAAGGTACTGTTAAGCTCTCTTATTGCTTTTATTACCTTCTGGCTTCTGTGAACTGTTTCTCCTCTGCAAGTTCTGTCTGCCACACCGCCCTGACTGGGATCCAGCCAATTATGGACTGAAATCACTACAAACTGTAAGCTAAATGAACCTTTCCCCCTTTAACTTTGGGTGTCAGATATTTTGTCTCAACAACAATAGAAAAGTAACAATCACACTTGGCTTCTATAATTATAAAACATGCTCACAATGGTGGCCATTATTTTCCAGACATTCAATACAGCAAACTACTACCTGAGTTAGGTTGGTCACTGAAATTACTGCGTATGCCTTTTCAATGTCTTCTCTAAGGGCCAGCAGTGTAGTAGGTTTTCTGTCATGTATGACATCCTCAGGGTTCCCTATATGAAGATAGCATCATCTGTTGAAAAGAAAATTACACTACTTTTCTTTTTCTGAAGTGTGTGTAGACATTTTTCTTACCTGTTCTGGGTGGTACTTGCTTGCTTTTAAAGGTGAAAATATTCATTATTGGGGAAAAAACAAAGTGCATGAGACAAAATAAAAGTTTGGGGATCAGTGTTCACTAAGGTGATAAATTTAAGCAAGCTACATCAGAAAATCAATTAGTATACTATATCAATATTTCAGTATTCCATAGTTATACATACAGATCATTAGTGTGTATGCTACATATAATGTGATATATCCAAAATATTTTTAAATATTATAATTGGAAAATAGATAAATGCATATACCAAGTGGTTAGAAATAAAGGTAACTAGTTATAATATTGAATTGATGTATTTCTTAAACATTATTGTAATTTGATATTTATGTTGTTTTAGACAATTTTTACTCAAATATAGCAAGGAAAACACAAAAGTATGTTAATATGCATTCCCATGTAATCACTGCATAATATTTTAAGGTCAACAATAAAGAATTTGTTTAAGGAGAAAAAGAAATATCACTGGAGTAATAATACAGTCATTATTTTAATGAGTTTTGTTACAATTTCAGTTCAATACCTTCAGTATAATTTAATGTTTTAAATTCAATTTGTAAGCATCTAAGTTTGCTGTATGTGGAGGCTGCCTCAGTGATGTTTTCAGTTAACAGTGATTGCATCAATTTGGAAGACTAGCTTCAGCAAACTCATTTTTTACTTTGTGCAGTAAGAATGGCACTTTATTTCTGAGCTATCTTTCCATGAAACATTGTGGGTTGTTTCATGAGAAAAGATAAGATCAGGATAAAATGAAAAACATTCTACCAGATAACTGACTGTCAAGGTTATAGAAATTAGGAAAGTCTAAGAAATTTCACAGGTAGGGGAAACTAAGGATACCTGACAACTGTGTTAGTCAACTTTCCCTTACTGTAAAAAAAAAAATCTTTAAGACAACACACTTAAAATAGGAAAGGTTTATTTGGGTTAGAGTTTTGGATATTTCAGTACAATGCTAGTAGATCCAATTACTTTTTGGTTTATGGCAAGGCTCAATATCATAATGGGAGATCTTAAGTTTCGTTCCATTTATCTAGAACTGAGACAAGAAACTCCTTCCTCTCCCTTTTGTTCTGCGATGTCCTTCTCCTCTCACTTCCATGTGCTCCCCATTTCTCCCTTGTGGATGGACTGGGGTCACTTGTCTCAATGTCCTCCTGCCACCTCTGAGATTAATTTGTGGCTGCCGTCCAGGCCACTCCAATGGGAGCTGCAACTCAGCTGTCATGTGGTGTGTCTCCTGCTAGTCTAGATGCTGCTGTGCTTCACTGAGGAGGTTGGGAAATTGTCACTAATGTGACAGAGATCAAGGAGGGATCTGGGCCTCTTATTAACCTACCAGAGTCACAAATTGCCATAATATGTGATTCACACTGCTGAAGATTCCAGTTTCAGCCCCGCCACTGCTGGCTTGACAGCTGCCACTGTCTTGGGTGCACTGCACCCACCCCAGAAGGCACCTACCCTGACTGCAGTGGGCTTGAGTTTGAACTAAGCAGTAAGATTGAATTTAGACCAATCAGTAGCTCAGATCAGAAAGTTGGCATTTAAACCAATTTGAGTCACTGTGGAAGCTCAAATGTTAGGCAGTGATAGGCTTACAGGTGCTATAAGCAGTAGTCCTCTGTCACTTCTCAGATGGTTTAGGAGGGAAGCCTCTACTGAACTTCCTGTGTTCTTAAGAGTTCTTATTCCCAATAGGCCTAGATCTGGTGGCCCCATATATAGACAAAGCAGTCTCTTTAAAAAACAAAAACACCTTATAAGCACTGGAGTCTTTCATCTCTGAAAAGCTCCAGATATCAGCCAGGAAGAAGATCGGCATTTTGCAAAGCCAAACCTACTGACAGCATCGGGTATTATCAGACCTGTTAGTCAGCACAGCTGCACTTTACTGAATCATGTTTTCTCTCTGAAATTAGCAAAAGAACCCTCAGCTGATTGGTGACAGAATCATGTTAATAATCAAAACTCCTTTTAGCTCAAAATTCAGTTTTCTCCAAACACCAAGGTAGAGTGGAGGGGAAAAGATTTAAGAGTGAGATGGAAAACTTGGCAGTTGACCTGCTTAGTGTTAGGAAGCATCTAGAAACTTGTGGTACTCGGGGGCAGTACTTCTACATTCTGGAGCAGAAGTCAGTGCTTTGTACACTCCCCTCTGTGAACAGGTCAGAAGCTGGCTGTGGTCAGACTGTGAGAAGACTTGAGATATGGTTAGGAAAGAAGCTGAGATTTCCCTGGGAAGAATTAACACTGATACAACACTAAACAAACATCCCTAGAAAATCCCAAAGTGGGAAGTGCTTTCCAACTTAATGAGTGAGACCAGTGTCACCATAAACCAAAGACACTGTAAGACAGGTGAACCATAACTTAGTATCAATCATAAGCATAGATACAAAAATCCTTATGTAATGACCAAAAACCAATAAAGCAGTGTACAAAAAAATAAGTCTGTTTGTATTTACTTAAATTTTCATTTTTAATGGAGGTTTTTTGGTCATTTTTTTTCAGCCACAAAAAATTTTATTTAAGTCCTATATAATTATATAATTTTCCTTTGGGCAAGTTAGCAAGGAGACAGCAAAGCTCCTTTTAATTGCCCTTGATACTTTTGTGGTAGTGACACAGCAAGCAGAAAGGACCTGATTTTTCTTTCTTTCTTTCTTTTTTTTTTGTGGTACTGGGGATCAAACTCAGAATGTTACGGTTGTGAGGCAGGTGTGAAACCATTAAGCTCCATCCCCTGCCCAGGACCTCATTTTTCTATATGACTCTTGAGAGAATGTACATATAGAGCTTAATACTGAATTATCAGCTATGTTATGTATTTTAGTCATCTAACTTACAGAAATGGAAAATTAAATATTTTTTCCATTGTATTTCTTCCATTGTATATTAAGGAAAATATATCTGTGTTCTATTTTGATCATGGTTTCATTTATATTACAACCCAGTATGCACAAGGACAGGAATTACTCCTTTATCCAGCTAAGAAAATGAGCCTCAGATTGGGAGTGAGCACTGATACATCTTGTAATGTCAACATTGAGATCCATGATGTGTTCTCTTCTAGCCTGTTGGGCTGACAGTTGGCAACTTTCACTGATCAAGTTTCCATTGGTCTCACGCAGCAGAACAGGAAATCTTGGAGGCTGAACATAAATGACCTTCTGCATACTTTAGCTCATGAGCATTGAGGGAAAGCACTGTGTTCTTCCTTTCTTGAACTATGTCAAGCATTGTCATATTAAAATACATACTTGATTTCAGAAAGACATCTGCATGAAAATGTCTTCGGCACGATACAGCTTGTTTGAGCTAAATTTGTTCCTTCTTATTTGAAACGTGTTAACATGAAGAACTTTAAGAAAGGCTCTCCCGAATACTTGCCTGGGGCATTGGGATGGTATTATTATAATTAGCAGGGTTCACAGAATTTTTAGGTTATTAAAAATGTATAGTGTTTTAAAAACAAGAAGCATGGATTTAGTAGAACTTAAAGACACCTAGAACTCCTTAATGCTTTTCCAATAACCTGCTTGCCCAAATAAAAAATACCTGCTAAACACTACTTGGGGAAATAACCTGAATAGTTAATTAGTAACTTGGGTAGAATAATATTAATATTTATCCTTTGAAGTGCAACTAATGGTTTTGGTCTGTTCGCACTGGAGTTCCAAGAAAAGTTAAATTTCTTTGGTAAGTTTTAAATACTTCCTTAATATTTCAGTTAACTCTAAAGAACTGCAATGCTTGAAATTTTGTTTCTTTTTAAGATGGGCCCTCACTGTGTTGCCCAAGCTGGCCTCAGATTCCTAAACTCAAACAAACCTCCCTCTGAGCTTCCCCAGTGGTTGGGACTACTGCACTAGCTTTAGAATATGTTAAGTATATTTTTCTTTGGCAGTGAGATTCACACTTGGAGCCTCCCACATTCAGCCAATTGTACCACTGAGCAACATCTCTGCTTCTATTATTCGAGGTAATAAAAGCAATGACCATTTGTATTAGTTTTCCTGCTGTCGGGTAGAGTACCCAAGGCCACACCTCTGTACACAACCAGACACACCCAGAAAGTATCATGCTCTCCTAATCTGCTCTGCATTTTCTTTACCCAGTGAGACTGGCAAATTGGGATTAAGGCTATACCTCTTATTAAGGTTTAAAACAAATCAGATCAGGTGGCTCGTTCTCCTTCATTGGCTGGTAAATGCTTATGAACCAAAACAGTCACAGCTCGTGTTTTGGAGTGCTTCTTTGTAGATTCTTTCCACATGTAGATTTGGTGTGTACTTTACATTCTTGGAATGCACTGCTGGTGGTTAAAAGATGAATCAGAATTGTGATTCTAAAGGCTCTGCTAGCTCACTTAGCACTTTGGGAAGATTCTCTCTGTGTTCTGTTCCCTTCTTAGGTGATTTGGAGTGGATCCTGAGCCTCCTCTGCTGCTTGCCCGCAAAGACTTGTGGGAGGATCTTGCTTATAGGTGAAATACGGGGGAAAATGTTGAGAGTACTTTGAGGTAGGTACCTAAGAGCAGGACTGGGCTGAAGCATTTGAAAATCCTTACACAAGACTTGCCTGTTTTGTATGTACCCATTTTTCCTGCTGCTTAGTCTGTGCATTTCCCTTTCATTTCCCCTTAGCACAATAGGAAGGTGTGCTGAAAACCATAGTGCTAATGGTGACCATGTCATCAACTGAGTAGTGTAAAGTGGGCAGCAAGGTGGTGCACTGAAGGGACTCTGCAGAGAAAGAAGGAGCAATGAATTGTGGCTTTCTTTCCTACTTTGATTTCCTTTAAAGATGATATCCACTAAGGGTCTGTGTCATTTTGAAAAGCCTGTCGCTCGTAGGTAAGGCCAGGGAGGTGTGGGCGACTCCTCACAAAGCTGGCTTTCCACCTTCTGATTGGAATTTGATGTGAAGGGAAAGGATGTCGCAGCAATTAAATGCACAGGTCTCTAGCTCTCCTTCCTGTGATCCTCGGCTGTGACTCCAGGTCTGAAAGTCTCTTCCATGTCCACTGACTTAGACCTTGCCCAGAACACAGTAAAAACGTACAAGGGACATCAAAAGGAAGTCTTGCTTTTAATAAGCTTTTTACTTGTCTTGGAATACTGTTTCTGCTTTTACCTCAAAAATGATTATTCTCTAATTGGAAGATATTCCTCAAGATCTGTAGTCTTCAAAATGCCAAGGTCATCGAAGACAAAGAAAACACTGACAGGCTCTTCCACATTAAGAGAGGATAAGGAGACCTGATAAGTGAACATGGCACACAATCTGGAGCGTTTTGTTTTGTTTTGTTTTTTGCAATAAAAGAAGTTAAGTACAGCAACTGGAGAAATGTGAATAAAGTCACATCTGTGTTAATTTTCTGATTTTTATAACTCATTAAAAGAATATGCTTACTTTTGGATATTTGGACTAATACTTAACCTTGAAGTTCTTAGAGTCAAAGGTAGTATTATGTCTGCAGTTCTCTCCCAAAAAGCTCAGAAAAAAGTGCATAGAAAAAAAAGTAAAACTAAAATGTAAGACTTTCATACTAAGCACTCTGGTATGAAACTGTATGGAAATGTTTTAGACTCTTCTGACATCTAAAATTATGTCAAATTAAAAATCTTAAATCCTAAATGATAGCTTTTAAAGCATAGGCATGTCTATTACATGAAGATTAGGAAGCATCATAATGAATAATATGGAAAGTTTTAATTATTGATAATATGTTTTCGTTTTAATGACACACACTAGATTCTTTTGGCAAAAAACTGTTGTACTTTTATAAGGGACCATCTAATCTGCAACATAAAAATCACTCGGAGCAGCAAGTCCTGTCAGTCTTCTTCCAGCAAGAACCATCCCCTAAGAGAACTGAATGGTCCCTGAGAGAACTTATTTACACAGCAGGGCATCAAATGAAAGATAATGGCCTATACACAGGTGAGCAATTTAAAGGAATAATATCATTTTATCATTGTACATTTTATCTGCCAAGTGTTTGCCTATGTTATGTCTTTTTATATTTTGCATGTATGCGCCATTTTAGAACTGCAGTTTTTCAAGTAAACAATCCACAGCTTGATGAGAATTTTAAAAATATATTTGAAGCTGGTTAAAAACAACTACATTCTGAAAAAAGACATCTTCTTGACCCAAACTGGAGACTAAAAGCGGAAAGGAGGATGTCATTATTCTCAAAGTGCCTAGGACTATATGTGCTGCTTGTTCTTAACCTATCATAATTCCTGAAATCCAAGACCTGTCTTGTGGAATATTCCTGTGAAAAATCTAAGTATCTTCTAATCCTAAGAAGAGGGTTATAAACTCAAATCGGGTTGCCTTTTCATGAGACTGTATCTGTCCTAATATCTTACACAGTAGCTAATTATAGCTTTGTATTCTAAGTACTTCCAGCTCATTTATGCTCCGAGATAAAGAGATTGGGTGTTTGTCTTTCTGGCTTCTATCAGTGGCCAGATTTTGAGAAAAAGGTAAACAAAGACTTCCAAGGGTAATAGAGGGGTTGGGGTGTAGCTCCAGTCATAGAACGCTTATCAACATGGGTGAGGCCTTGAGCTTAAACCCCAGAGCTGGAAAACAAAAAGGTCATGGGAAAGGGAGAAAAATAATGAATGCTAAGACAGTTTTTAAAATTACATGTGTGTTTAACTCTCCTGGACTTAATGCTCACACTATGGGGAAGATAAGCTCAGTAATTTTTGACAAGGGTTATAATTCAGATGATGTTGTTAGTCTGTCTCTCACCTCCAGCCCTTATCTGCCAAATCATCTGTCCCTACCTAGAACATACCACCCTCCTTAAGGTGTGGGCATTTGTCATTTTCTCTTCTAGAAAAGCTGTGCTCCCACATATTCTTGGTGGGACTCTGTCATTCCTCCCTCGCCTGCTCTGAACCTTGCTCTGTAACTTTTCTCTGGACCTCCCATGGCCGCTTTGATCAAAGTGGCCAGTCACACCTATTCCCATCCCCTCTTTGTTTTCTACATAGAATTTGCCCAGCTTTCTTGTTTTTCTTTCTTGTCCATTTCTCATATGGGATTTAAATTTCAGAAGGATGATTTTGTTCTCTGCTCCATCAACAGAACCAGTAATGCTACTGTACCTGCACACTATTTGTGGAGTGCATACATGAACCTATCAATGAGTCGCTAAAACTAAAGACTCATAGCAGTAAATACAAAAATAATAAGAGCAATGAGCAAATTTACAGCTAAAATGATCAGATTTAAGTATTTCGTTTGTTTGGCTCTACTTTTAGTGTGAATAGATCAAAGAATACGTTCAAACTTCACAATAGCAAATTTCACCGAAGAGAGCTCAGCCAATACTCATATAAGTATATGTTAGAGTTTACTTTAGCTAATGAGTTCTTGTGGTGCTAAGTAAAAATATGAAGCAAAACACCAGTTGATGAGATTGCCAAGGTCAACATTAACAGACGTATATTTAAACTTGTCTATTATATAGAAAATGTATTAGGATGTAAAGTGTTTATGGCTGTATACATTGTTGCCTTCCTGAACAAAATAAAAACCAGATCCTGTAAGGTGGCAAATAAACATTAATGGGTTTGGGAAGTTGGACTTCTCAGCGTTCTCTAGATTTACTCTCCTGGAATTACTTTTATTGTCTTGGTACTAGCTTCAGAGAGTTTCTCCTTAAATGAGGTTCTGAGACCTCTCTTTCTTTATACACAGAGCTAAGGCAGGTCTAGGTTATTGGTCCAAGTCTTAACCAATGATTATAAAATTTCTAAGGCAGCTACACACAAACTAGATAGGCCTGATCAAGATCTTGTTTACCCTTTAGGCACCCATCTGGCTCTTCGTGCCAACCACCAGGACTCGTGCTTAATTTCTCCTTCCTCTGTAAACCAGACTCAATGGAAAACAGGATCTCCTGCTTTTGCCCATCAGTGAAATGCCTGAAACTCCTACCTAACGACTACTGTGCTCTTGAGCTCTAGAAGTAGAAAGGTCTGTTTTAGAAGAAAACAGGTCCGAGATCCAGACCATCATTTGTAGTAGGGAAGAACCAGCTGCCTCTCTTCAGCCTGGGATCTGATTCTCTCCTGTCCAAAGTTGTTCAGGTATTCTGAACCAGGTGAGAGAAGAAGGAAGGAACAGAGAGAGCAGAAAGGAATTGACAAAGGATGCAGGATACGAAGAGCCATTAAGAGATTGCCAGGGAGAAAGCAGACACTGTTTTGAAAGCATTTTCAAATAGTTCCAGTTTCAGAGAACATATCATTGGTACAATATTGACTAACAGTAGTAGGATTGTTTATCCAGTGATACACTGTGCAGAGGTCAGTGCCAGTAAATAAGCTGGGCAGAGATGATGCAACTGGAATTTAATGAGAAGTCACCTCATTCCAAAGCGCTCATAACCTTTACTGTCTTGTCCATCTTGCTGATCTAAAGTGAATCTTACACAGCTGATTTCATGCACTTTTGGTATTCCTGTAGCATTTTTAACAATTGTTGTTTTTTCCTCTGAAAAGCTGATACTCTGTCATATGCCTTTGATGCTGGAAATGACCACCTCTACTGAATGGTACATCACACCCACTCACAAAGTGCCGTGCTGTGGCCCCTCTGTTCATTTTAGAAAGTCGTGTCAAGGCATGATGGGCAGGAAGGTGCCATGACAGATCAGCTGGTTAGAACACCTACCAGTTAGGGACTCTCGGGCACATTGGAAATGTGTTCTGCCAACTGTAGCCCTAGCATCATCCAATATCTTTCAAAATCAGAATTATGGGTGGACTGTACTGCACATGCATCAGCACATATGTTCATCACCAGACTTGATAAGCAACTCAAAAAATACTTTCCTATCTATTGTTTTCTTTGCACAAGTAAAAGGTATCTACCATAGTTTGTGATTTGCCCTGAAATTTTCATGTGCTGGAAACTAATCTCCAGTGTGATGGTGGTTCCTTAAGAGGTGAGGGCTAGCAGAAGGAGTTAAGCCACAGGGCACTGCCCTCTGAAGGGATTAACCCAAGGCTTGTGGTCTAGATTAGTTCCTACGAAAATGAGGTGCAGTGTCAGCTCACCCTCTAAGGCTGAGTACCCAGCTGGCACATTTCCATCTTCCCTTTCCCTTCACAAGGTGGTGATGCTGCCAGGGATCCCTCACCAGGTCACTGGGGTCATGCTGGTTTGAACTCTGTAGCCACTACAATGCTCAGCCGATTAAACCTCTTTATTCTTCCAGTTGCCTGGCCTCAAATATTCTGTTATAGCAACACAGAACAGACCAAGGCAATATGAAAATATTGTTATTGATCAAAATATGCCAGGTTGGAAATTATCTCTCAGTTCTGAGCCTCTCCCAACCAAGTGATACATGCCAAACAAGTATATAATGAAATGGAAACTTTCCAGGCATTTTAGCAGTGAGAAAGAAAACAAAGGGAAGAAACATATTGTAAAGAAGAAAAGAACTGAGAAATAGCACTGGCTGGAGTTGTTTTGTGATGGCTATTTTTCTAGTTATAATTTTCTTAATATTCATAAGGCTAGGTTTAGTTTTGTAGCACTATATCCCAAGTCTCTCTTTCTCTCGCTATGCTTCCAGAAATTAATATTCACCCTTGATTCTATAACAAATCAATATTTAGAGCATAGTGTAGCAAAGGAAAAAATAGGAAAAAGAGTCATTTAAACAGCCAGCTAGTTAACACAATACCATTTTCATCCTGGATTTTTAATATGAGTATCATCAATTTTCTGTTCCCTCTTTTCCCCTTTAAGCAGCCAATTGAAGAAATGAGACATTCTGCTTTCATGATAGGGCAGGATCAAATTAAAACTACTTCTGAATTTCATAAGGCTAATACTTCAAATTAGAAATTTCAGCTCACTCAACACATTCAAACACACTTGTGCTTGATAGAGCGTTACTTATGTGAATAATTAGCTTAAATAATGTGTGGGAGCAAGAGGACAGTTTTTTAGGCATCACTAAATGTTCTTCCCTTGGTACTTTTGCAAATGAATGCTGAGGAGAGGAAGTTGTGGTAGTTGTTCCCCTCTGAAGAGCCAGTCCTGTGATCCAGCACAGGCTATCTACATGGTTAAGAGCGGCATGAGCAGAAGCAGGTATGCAGCTATCCAGAGCAGACAAATGCTCAGGAGGAAGAGTCCCAGGCAGGCCAGCCTTCCGATCTACTGTATGACACAGGGAGAAGCCTGTGGTGCTTGGGTATTTGAATAGCCAGAACTCCATGAAGTTAGCCAACTGTACCATTCAGTTATGATTCCCGTTTATAAAAACCTACCTTCATACAGGCAATCTCTTTATTGTCATCTCTTCATTGTAATGCTATCTTTAAAAAATGATAGCTGAGAGCAAAAGAAAAGAGACAGCAGCAGCACTGTCTTTTTTTCTAGCTTTAGTCACAGCTCAGTCCGACACACTTTCCCACCTCCAGCTCCGGATGTTCAGAGTCTCTGATTTCGGAGTTAGGCCCAGCTGGGGCTTGAAACTTGCACCAGACGTTCTGTAGCACTAGCAGATGGCGGGATCCTCCAGGAAGTAATTCTACTGTGGGTTTTCTATTCCCTAACCAAGTCTTTTAAGCATAATGTGCTTTCTCACAGCTCACACAGCCTTCCCCTTCCTTTAATCAGTCTCTCCTTTCAACAGAAGGTAGAATTTATGAGATAGATGAGACAGTGGGAGGGAGGGAGAGAGAAAGAGACACAGACAGACAGACAGACAGACAGACAGAGTGAGAGAGGCACCACAGTTTCATCTATCTTATATACATTGGTAGAATACAGTATTGTAAGACAATAAAGTTTCTCTCCCTTTCCCAGTGTCCTTTTCCTGAGTTTTGTTTTAAGAATCCTTCTTGGTGGGCATGGTGGCACACACCTATAACCCCAGTACTCGGGAGACTGAGGCAGCAGGATCCTGAGTTTGAAGCCAACCTGGACTATATAGTCAGCTCAAGGCTAGTCTGCACTACTTAATAAGACCTCCTCTCAAAATAAAAACAAAAATCCTCCTTTTAAAAAAATTTTACCTGCTGATTCTTAACTTCAAGACAATTAGAATCTTCAGATAATCCTTTAGCAGGCACATAATGGGTTTGAATTAGAAATACTTATTTCAGTCTTAAATTTTCATCTGTTTTATAAGTGATGATTGTTAAAAATTAAAGAGCAAATATAAGAAATTTAAATTAAAAACCTGTTAGATATTTCCTGTGCCACTACAAACACTTTTAGCTGTTTAGATTTTTAAAAAAATAATAAACATGGAAATATTCCTGCAAAAAGAGAAAAGAATCCCCACCAAAACCAAAAGTGGAAATTACAACACTTGTTCCACAAAATGGAAATCTGTCTTGGTTTTTGCTTGTTTTGTGTTTGGTTACTCTTGGGCATGCTCCCTTAGACACCTGGCCCCCGCTGGTTCTAAGCTCTCAAAAATCTTCCTTCATTTTCTCTTGTGCTTGAGTTGGCTAGGTTTGGCTTTTTTCAAAGTAAAAATATTAACCAATCCATTGAGTCTCCATAATGGTTCTTCTCTTAAACTTGCAATTTCTAGAGAAATTGTTTTCTGCAGATAACAATTATCCAAATGTCATCTCCTAAATAAGTTTCCCAGGTTAGCAAACTGGGATTTAGGAAATGAAAAAGAATTATAGATGCAATCAGAGAGTATTTCTGGAGCATTAAAACTGCCATGTGTATTCATAAGCTACCAAAAAACGTGCACTTGCACACAAGTAACTGCAACTCTGAGTGTCAGGACTGCGACAAAACAGTTCTATCCAGGGCTGTCTTTAATGAAAGGATCCAGCCTTTTATCTTCCGCTCGGACAGCTTTCTAATTTCGTAGGACATAAAGACCACTGGGACCAAGGGGCATTGGAATGCTCTTATGAGCCTCTTTACATTTGATGTGCATCACGGCACTCACTGCCAGGTGAAGGTACAAGTACCTGTTCTCCATTTTACTGCTGCCCTCACTGAACTTCAGAGATGTTTATTCCCGTGGTCCAAGCCTGAAACCCCCAGTCTGTCTTATGGAGGAGCAGAAGGGGTAGAAGGGACACGCAGAGCCCGAGTGGAGTTACAGAGCTCTATCAGTTGCTGTTGTGGAGCCATCAGCCCTGAGGTCCTGGGCTGAGCCCCTTACCTGTGAGAGGCGGGGTAACGGCTGCCTGTCTGAGGGAAGGACAGGCAGAGAACCAGGGGTCAGTGAAAATTTAATGAGGGGGAGAGAGAGGGCCTAGTGCCCTGTAAGGTGTTTTGATTAACAGACCTTGGAAAGGGTTAATGTAAGAAGCGCCACACCAAGCTACCTGGGTGATTACAAAACTGCAAAACTTTTATGCCTTACTTGAGTGTGGGTTTTTTCAGTGATGAAATTTGGAGGAACAAGTCTACCTTCCAGAAGGAACCCACTGTAGCCAATCCGAGTGGAAAATAGTTTTCTTTGGGCTTTGGGTTGCTCCTTTTCCTTTCGGCTTTCAAAAACAGAGTGCTTTACAGGAGTGCAAAATAGCGGCAGCTTGGAAACAGTTGCCGTAAATTCCAGCTCCACAGACAGGAATCAGCCTGCAGCCCCGGGCGACGACTCGCTCAGAGCAGCGTCGCCCAGCGGGCAGAGTCGGCGGCGTGTGGGGGCCGCCCTCCTTTTACAGCTTCGGCGGCCGGCGCTGGGAGGTGGGGTTTTGGCTGGGGAGGCGCCGCTACTGGCTGAAGGTACGGCGGAGGAGGGGCAGGGACATGGTGATTGGCTGGGGCTGGAGCCAGAGGGGGCGGGGCCGCTATATCTGAGGAGTCCCTGTAGCGGCGCAAGCAGTTGGGTGCTGGAGTGCGGTGCCGCGGTGGAGGACGAGGAGTCCGGCGGGAGGGCGGGCGAGGAGACGGCAGGGACGGGAGCGGCGTCCGGGGGGCGCAGGGCGGGCGTCAGCAGGGCTGCACCTTCCTAAGGCCAGCCCTTCTCCGAACCTGGGGCTGGGTTGTAGCCGTAGCGAGGCGGCAGCCCCGCGCACACCAAAGAGGAGGCGGCGACAGCTGCAGCCCCAGCCATGCTGTGCTATGTGACGAGGCCGGACGCGGTGCTGATGGAGGTGGAGGTGGAGGCGAAAGCCAACGGCGAGGACTGCCTCAACCAGGTGCGGGCCGGGGGCCAGGCAGGGGCCCCTGTCGGTTCCCCCAAGCCGAGGGGCTTCGCGACGGTGCTTGGCGCCTGGGCGCATCGTCTGCCCGGGCCGGATGGCGATGCAGCGGCGTCCGGCGTCCGCGCCCCTGTCCGGGGCTCCATCCCCCTCTTCCCCGGCGTGGGGTCCGCACGTGGGGTGCAGAGGACGCGCGCGACTGGGGTCCCCAGAGCTGGGGCCGAGGGCATCGCCGGGAGCAGCCACCTTCCCCCATTACCTGCACTTTCCCGGAAGGCAACAAGCACACCTGTCGCAGGTGTGTGCGTGATGGCACCCGGGAGGTCCCGTGAGGCCAGGCACGAAGCAGTCCTTGGTTCCGGGTTCTGGGCGGACAAGCGGGGCCCGAGTCTCATGCTGCTTCTCAGAGAGACCAAATTGTTCTCCTACCTTTTGGATTGCAGACGAAGGGACAGTAGGCTTGGGCTATCTGCTCCTTGGTTGTCTTGAAGCTTGTGTTTCCTTAAGAGTGAAGAAGGGTTCCAAATTGGTATGGCAGACAGCAGATAAGGCCCGGGTGAAGTGCTGTGCGTTCGGATCCTCTAGACCTGGGATGTTTGGAGAATCGCTCCTAAAGCTTGGCTGACACTTGTGGCGTGTTTCACAACGTGGTTGTTGTTGGAATCCAGATGGTTAAAACTGTCCAGAAAACAAGCTGCCAAATCAGCTGTATGGATTGGGGTGGTGGAGGGAATTCCAGTGATTGAACTAAAGAGGGAAATAACCGAGTAGATTCTCCCCCTTGGCCTTTCATGAAAGCTACTTTTGGGGACTCCCTTTTTCTCTCTTGCAGTCGGTCTTGCCCTAGATAATGAAGGAAGGATAAGTCTCTGTATTAGAGCTAGGTTTTAGCATCATTCCGGTCTACAACTTTGTCTTCTCAGGTTACAACAGGTATTGCAAGACCCTTCAAATTTGTATAAAGGACCATGGGTTACCGTAGCCTCGGATGGAGCCCTTGGGTTTGCCCTGAATGTGACTACACGTCTCATTTGCTTATCCGTCCTGCGTTCTTGTTGTAGGTGTGCAGGCGATTGGGGATCATAGAAGTTGATTATTTTGGACTGCAGTTTACGGGTAGCAAAGGTGAAAGTTTATGGCTAAATCTGAGAAACCGGATCTCCCAGCAGATGGATGGGCTAGCGCCATACCGGCTTAAACTGAGAGTCAAGTTCTTCGTGGAACCTCATCTCATCTTACAGGAGCAGACGAGGTAAAGTGAGGTTGAAATAAACCAATGTCAAATTCACCTTCCATTCCACTTAGAAAGGGGTCTTTGCGACCTCTGTAGATTCCCAGGCACATTTGCTTCATGTAGAGTCCCCCCTTAAGTTTCTCTTCAGTATGTACCATAGCCCTTTTGTTGAGGTGAAGGGAGAGTGCACTGTTGGACTGGGTGCCATGTACAAACTCTTTTTGGTTTTTCTTGTCTTTATAAACTTAATAGAACAGGGTTGAATTCTTACAGCTAAACAAAAACAAAAAAGAAGAAAAAAGCATGACTGACTTCCCGATCATAACATTGAGTGCCCGATAGTAACCTCGCCTCAGCAGTGTTACTGTAGGTCACTGTAGACTGTTCTAACCGAAAGCAGGAAACAGTTCCTTTTGGGTTACTTAAACTTGGTCAACTTCTTCAGTCTAGTGTCAGATTACAGTGTGTAGCAGAGAACTCTGGCTTCATGCACAATTTTCAGAATTTTTAGCTTGCATGAAAACTTAATAAAAGAATTCTTTGAAGACCACTGTAACTGAATTTCATCCCAGAAATATACATTTGAGTGTAGAATGTTGAATTCCTCTCTGTGTCATAAAAAAGAAAAACTGTACCAGTAGTGGTAGACAGCTGAAGCGTGTGGTCTCTGTTTCCACACACAAAAATGTGTTCTCTTCTGAACTGATTGTAAGAATACTTTTCTCAAGGATGAGCTACCCTGGAAAGTGATGTTTAATATTTATTGCTGAAGTACAAGAGACTTAAATCTCACAGCAACATGTTGAAAAAAAGAAAAAGAAAAATATTGCTTTTAAAAACAGCAAACTTCAGATGTAAGCACTGATGTGTTTCATAATGCTTTGGCTTGGAATTTACCATGCATGTAAAAAATGCAATTTGGAAAATTTTGAATAATGATCAATGAGCAACATTCTTCAATAGCTTTTAACATGTCATTTTTTTGTTTTGGTTTTTTGGCTTTTTACCAAGGAGCCAATAGAAACACTTTGAAATACTGTCCATTTTAGTTTGAAATCTTCATTTTGCCTTGCTTTGGAACTGTAAAGTTTGAGAGAAATGTTTAGTTTCTGAAGGAAGCTGGCATGCTGAATTCTTAGTGCTCCTGAAAATGTCTTGCAAAATATTCAAGTAATTACATGTTATAGGGTGTGTTAACTGTCTTTATTATTCACAACAGTCTTTTTATAAAACTTAAAGCTGATGTGTGAAAGCATCTACTTTGTACTTTATTGCCATGACTTGCAAGTGAATAAAAGATAAAACATTATTTGTAAATCATATTGTGATTTTGCAGTTACTGCAAGTCCTTCAGATGAAATTCCATGTTGACAAGGCAGATTCATTTTTTCCATCTGCAGAAACTTAGAAGACCAAATACTTCATTTAAACAGGATACATGATAATATGATCTGTGTATTATTGTACATGCATTTGTACTTCATAATTGACCACTGTATGGTCTCTACCTGTTTTTTTTCCTGTAATTGGGTCAATACTATCAAATTCATTTTATTCCTGCATGAAGGAGAGGCACTTTATGAATTAGAACTTGATCAAATTCCTATCTTAATTTTTCCTTTATTGACTCAGTTGACTTTGACTCTTGAGATTTATGGCTAATAACACTCAAAGAACGTTACCTATCTAGTTCAACTGGATGATTTTCATTTCATTTTAGAAGTATATCGTGTCTAAACCTTGGACTTTTTAAAATAATATATTGAATTTTACTTGTTCTTTTGTGTGTGTGGATTGGCTGAAATACAAAACTATGAAAATGCCACCTAAAGATTATATGGCACTCTGTTTGACTAACTTGATAAAGTAATTTGTAATTAGCATTTGTACCTTTTAATTAGGACATCAGAAGTTGTGCAAGGTGGGGTTTTCAATTGTTTTTATATCTGACACTATACAATAAAACACTTATTTTTTTCTTAATGTTATATTAGCAGAATGAACCTTGCTGATTTTTCATGATTTGTGATAACATCTTTACATAAAATGCTGTGAATATAAAACAGATATGTTTATATAGTAAGTAAACACAGCTTTGACAACCCAGTCGTGAGAGGTGAACTTTTTACTAAGTCATGACAGTGCGATTATACTTGAAACCATCTGGGTAGTTTATTAAACGATACTGAAATATCAAAGCCGCATTGTCTTCTGTGGACAATTAGGTGGGCTGTTCGCTATAGGCCTGGCCTAATCGAGGGCAGTTAACATTCTGGTTCACATCAGGGATGAGTCCAAGGACCTACCTGTCACTAGAGCCCTGGGAAGCAGGCAGATGTGCTGTTCGAGGTCCAGCTGTGCCACCAACAGCCAGCATCCAGCTTCCAAGCCTGAGCTTGGCTCCACATCTCAGTTGACAACCAAGGAAGAGATTATCTCCAAAGACCTCCTAGCAATTGCTTTTTATTTTTTCTTGCTTCACTTCATCTCTGTATTAATTTTCTTATTGTGTTCCTAAATATATTGCTCTGAGGACAGAAAACATACTGAACTTTGACTTTGTTTGGTAGATAGGACTAACCTGCTCTGTGATTTGGCCTGATCTTGGATTTAGTTCTACACAGATTGTTGTTTGCTCTCAAATGGGGGCCTGGAAAGTAAAAGGAGAACCTTTCTCAGGCTGGCATGGTTCAGAGATGGGGATAGCTGGTATTTCCAGCACATTGGCTTTGCTGTAGATTGAAACAAACAAAAAATGTGACAAATGAATGTATTCTAGAAGTAGATCTGAAATAGCAATCTTGGAAATTCTTACCTGTTGAAGGCTTTTGTTACTACAGCCATTTAGACTGAATTTTTGTGAACCAGGGTTTAGAAAAGTATATGGTTCATCTTCACGGTGGTAGTGATGCCACATTACTGGTACTGCAAGTAATATTTCTGACTTGGCCACCTTCTGAGAGAGCCCTGTGGTTTTTTCTGGGGACAGTCTTGCTTAGTCAAGGATCACCAGGACCTGAGTCCCATTTCCCAGCAAACAGCTCTTGAATTTAATGTTCTGGATGTTAAATTTCATCAAGATTTCAGTGGTAGAAGCAGTAACAGATTTTTCCTAGCTCCCTAAGTCCTGCTGTCTTTCCTGCCTGTCTCTCTGAGCTCAGGTCAGTCCTCATGCCTCTGGAAAAAGCTCTCCCCTGCCAGAGAGACTACACTCTCCCAAGACATTGTGTGCCTGTCCTTTATAGCATTAATGGCTTGTAACACTACAATTATTTATGTTACAGTTGTTTGTTGTCACTCACTCTAATAATCTCAATTCCATTAAAAGTAATCAGCATTGGGCCGGAGGGTTAGCTCAGTGGTTCCGGTGCCTGCCTCGCAAGCGTAAAGACCTGAGTTCGATCCCCGGTTACCACATATAATGCTGGGCGTGGTGGCTCACGCCTGTAATCCCAGCACTCGGGAGGCAGAGACAGGAGAATTGCTGAGTTCACGGTGGCTTGCCTGGGCACCATAGTGAGCTCAGGGCCAGCCTGAA
>PVIC010017654.1:0-32461 GCA_004025085.1 Thryonomys swinderianus
TCAAAGGGCTCTTTGGAAACTCATACTGCTTGACAGTTTATGGTTGCTCCTCCCTTTTGACAGTTTTCCACTACTGAAGTTAGGGACACTTGTTTTTTGTTTTCTGTCTGTCATGCGTTGGCTCTTGGCAGTGACTGTGTGTAAGAAACACATTCCTGCAACTGTTCCTGTGCTTCTGCCTCTACCCAGAGCAGTCCTTGCTCCATGGTTTCCTTCCATTATGCTGACCCACTCTTGCAACCTTCATTGGGCTGAATTTTTTTTTTTTTTTTTTTTTTGCTTTTTTGGAGACAGGGTCTCGCTTTGTAGTTCAGGCTGGCCCTGAGCTCACCATGGTGCCCAGGCAAGCCGCCGCGAACTCAGCAATCCTCCCGTCTCTGCCTCCCAAGTGCTGGGATTACAGGCGTGAGCCGCCACGCCCAGCATTATATGTGGTAACCGGGGATCGAACTCAGGTCCTTGCGCTTGCAAGGCAGGCGCTGGAACCACTGAGCTAACCCTCCGGCCCCCATTGGGCTGAATTTTGACAGTAGGTGGGGCTATGTTCTTTAAAGACAGGGTGAAACTCTTGTCACTTCATTGTTAGTTTCTAATTCCAAAGTAAGTTTTTGTCCAGGTCATGCTTTTGTAGCAGCAACCAGTCAGCCCACCCACCACTCGTGGTGTCTTCAGCTGGAGACCCCAACACCTGCCTCCCAGCTTCCAGCTCCTGACAGAAGAAGGAAAAAGAAAGCCATTCTTGCATTTGGGGGCTAAATCTTGAACTCTGGGCTTGGAATGGGGCATAGGATGCTTACCTGATTACTGTTAATGGAGTTCTTATATCCCATTGATGCTTTGTTTAAGTACACATGAAACTGAGGAGGGAGGAAGGGCATTGAAGTACCTCACCCAGTCGCATGCACCACCAATGAATGGAGCCTCCTAACTCCCAACTTGTGTTGTTCCAGCCCACTCCTTTTTTCATTCACACAGCAAACTCATCCTTAGAATCTAAATGCATTTTCCTCTCTCTGCTTTCTTAGTTGGGGCTCTAAAGCCTTTCTTCTGGAATATTGTCTACAGCAGCCCCAGCATCCTTCCTCCAGCCCAGCCAGACCAGACCACCTCCAACCTTTCCGCCACACTGACATCTCATGCAAATCTGACCACATCACCTTCCTGTTCCAAATCCTTTAGTCGCCCTGAAGCTTTCATAACAAATCCCAACTCATCCTGCCTGGGTGTCACTCCCCCATCAGCTATAACTCTCAAGAGGCTCCATACTGAGGCCCACAGTCCTCTGCCACTGTCCTTAGAGCCCCCTCTGTCCCTCTCTGTTTACACCCCATTGCTGATCATCCTCCCTTCTCTCTCTGTGTGTCTAATCACTCTCTGTTGCTCTTTGTTTCCATGGTACCTGGAATGCTCCTGAGTCTCCTGCTAAGCAGTGAGTTCCAGAGAAGGCAGGACTACAGTCATCTCTGTGTCCTTAAGCTCAGCACCGGACAGTGGTGCTTACAGTGAAACTATGTGATTTCAAGTTTGATCAAATCGACTATTGTTTTGATGTCAATATATTAAAATAAATATTTAATTATTATTTAAATATTATAAAATCAAAATTCAGTATTTGCTGTATTCATTCCATCACACAACAAGTGACAGCTATAGAGAATGAAACCACACTTGATTTAGAAACCCTGAAAATTTCCTGGGGATGTACCCAGTTTTCCTATAGAACACAGGGCTTTTTATTTGCCACCTGACCAGATTTTCTTAGGGTAGAAGCATACTCACCTCACTGTTGCTTCTGAGACTATACTGTCTCCCTTCTTATTTTATTTTATTTTATTTTACTTTATTTTATTTTTTTGCTTTTTGAGACAGGGTCTCGCTTTTGTAGTTCAGGCTGGCCTAGCCAAGTTCTCTTTTGCAACACACCTTGAAATTCTCCCCTACTGTGACTACTTGAGGAAAAAATTAAAATCAGTAAGTGACCTGATAAGCCTTAGAAATTCAAAAGTATCATACTTAAGATGGTATAGCACATGAATGCTCTGAACTCTGAAGTTTACTGCATACTTTGGGGATAGCAAAGGCAAGAAAAGGAAAAAGTAGTAAACAAGGTGAGGAATGTTCTACTCAAGAGTTTTACAGTGTTCATCAGATCTCCTACTACAATTTATTAATAAGAAAGTGTAATGTAAATGATTACCAATTACATTTTTAAAAATCACCATGAGAAATCTGATAACTTAGTTTGGGTATGATCATCCTTAAAATCTGTTAAACTCTGAACTTTTCTTTCTGTACCAACTGCTGAAAAGCTTCAGTGAAAGCATAGTGGGAGACTTGCTAATCTTTTTTTTTTTTTAGTTTTTTGAGACAGGGTCTCACTTTGTGGTTCAGGCTGGCCCTGAGCTCACTATGTAACCCAGGCAAGCCTCAAACTCAGCAATCCTCCTACTTCTGCCTCCCAAATTCTGGAATTACAGGTGTGAGCCAACACTCCCAGCACTACGGAATGTGATACTGATTGCTGGTGGGCCTGAGTCATCATACCCGGTATTGTTGTATGTGGTTACTGGGGATCGAACCAGGGACTTTGCACTTGCTAGGCAGGTGCCGGAACCACTGAGCTAAATCTCTGGCCCAGAGACTTGCTATTCTCACTGTTAAACTTCCTACTCATGTTCTTTCTCATTCCCCCAAATTGTACCTGCTTTCTCCTACTATTATTATTCTCCATATTTTATTCAAAAGGTAAAAACTCTGGGTACCAAAATAGATATGCTGCACTGATTGCCAGAGCTCACCTCCTGCCACTTCCCACCCAATCCCTCCTGCTTCATGCATTCTTAAACTTCTCCATCTCTGCACTGGCACCTTGTTAGGTCACCTCCAAACCCACAAAATTGCTATGGACATGAGGGACACTGAGTCAATCAGTGCTCAGGTAAAAAGAAACTACCATGGCGGCTGATCCTCCATCCACTTTGCCTCACACAAAAGGGAACCTGATCTACAGGGAAGCATACCTCCTAGCAAGTGGGTTAGTCAGTTTTCTGTTACTTTAACAAAAAGTCTGAGATAAATGGGTTATAGACAGAAAAGCACTATTTTGACTCATGATTTTAGAATCCATAATCTGTTGGTTCTACTACTTTGCATCAATGGTGAGGCAGCACCGCAGGTAAGAATATCCATCTGAGCAAACCTCTGGCATCATGAACCAAGGGCAAAAGAGAAAGAAGAGCAAGAAGTGGCCAGGCCCCAAAATCCAGTTTGAAGCCATTTGCAGAGACCCAGTGACCTCCTACTAGACTCTACCTTCTGAAGAGTCCAGCATCTCCCCATAGCTTGCCCAGGGATCAAGCAAATAGCATGTGGGCTTTTGGTGGACATCAAGATCATAATTATAGTGCCAAGTATATGCAAAATGCACTCTCACTCCTCACACTTCTCACTTCATTCCCACATGCCCACTGACCATAAGTGCCAAACACAAAATTCATCCAAGAGTCTTCATTATAAGTTACAACTTACCCTAATAAGGAAGGGGAAAAAAACCCACAGAATAAAGCAATATCAGTGAGCCTGCTCTATATGGTTTATGTATAATAGGAAGCAAATAGAAGAAATGAACTAAACAGAAACAGTGTACCAAGCCAAAGGAAATAATTTTGTCCTCCTTCCACTCCAAGTCACAGAAGAAAGTAACACATACCTATAATACAGGTGTATGTACACAACACAATGAAATGTTTAATCTACATATACATGCAATTTCATACCTATAAAACCTATAATACAGGTGTGTGTACACAACACAATAAAATGTTTAATCTACATATACATGCAATTTCACAAGGGCAACTGTGCAGAAAGAACTGAAGACTCACTCGGCCCAAAGTCTGAGAACCAGAAAACAGAAAAGTTGTGAATGAGCCCAAAGATTTTCAAACATCATTATCGTATTTTGAAATCAAGCTTTTAGAAACTTTGTATGTTCAAATTATACTAGTCAAAATTAAAAACTAATACACTTCACCCAAAAGTGGCATGCAAGAACAATTCACATGAACATCATTCTTTTTTTTTTTTTTTTTGAGACAGGGTCTTGCTTTGCAGTTCAGGCTGGCCCTGGGCTCACTATGTAGCCCAGGCAAACCTGGAACTCAGCAATCCTCCTGTCTCTGCTTCCCAAGTGCTGGGATTACAGGCATGAGCCACCACGCCTGGCATCAATCTTCTGTATTTCTGTAAAGGAGGTCTTGGATTCACATGATAACCAAAGGTAACATAAACATGAGTGGTTAAAAGGAAGATGAAATGTGAGTGGAGTTCGTACTGGTTCAGAACCATGAACATGAGGCCAAGAGAGGATGTGAGGCATGCAGGGCTCCTGCATGTTATTATGAGTCCGCCATCTGTCGAGGATGCTCTCAGGATTACACATCATACCCAAACTTCATGGTTTCACTGTGGAATTTTCTATTGTTTCCTCTACTCCCAAAATTATCTATTAAATCTCCCTCTAGGCTTATTATTTTCTGTTTATATTTCTTTTTCATTCCCCATTTGCTTTTGGTTCGCATTCACACAGTTATAAGCATTTTGTGTCTCACTTGAGGCCACTGGGGAGTTATGAAATATACATTCATCGCCACATTCTGGATGATCTACCACCAGGATCACAGAAGCGCTGGCATTTGCACTCTTAGGGACTTTTATGATCAATGAACACATCAGAGGTTAAGAGGTCTGGATAAGACCATTATGGTCACTTGGCAACTGAATTGGGACTAAAACAGGTTTCTTAACTCCCTACTCACAGCAAAAGATACGTGGTTAGAACTGTTATATATGCTGATATTCTTTTCCTCTATCCATGAATAGAGGTTCCTAGGACTTCTCAGGCTTTTAATTTCTCTCAGGAAAATGCAATGTGTTATCATCTCTTCCAAACTTTTTGTGCCATTTGCTCCATAACTCAGAGAAATGTGGGCCACAGCTGGAGGCAGCAGGCTGGAGGGAGCCTGTGTGTGGCTGCAGCAGCTGCAGTTCTCAGGATCACGGGTGTCGGCCTGAGGGCAACACAGTCTGTCATTTGCCTGTGCATTCATGTAATGGAGATAAAATTTGGTTTGTGTTTAATTATTGTTTTGATAATTTGGTGGTTTAAAATCATTTGCCAATGGTATTTTGAAATTCTTTTTCCTTTGATTTTACCCTTTCTCTAATGCAGCAATTAAATACCACTGATTAAGGCTCACAAATGGAAAAAAAATAGAATGCTCATAAAAAAAATACTGTAGGAAATGGTACAATGTACCCCTTAGCTCCTTTCCTTAGGAGTGTGCAACAGAAGGAAGAATGGCAAGGCTAGGAAAGGGAATTTAGAAATTGCGCAGGCAGGACTCAAGGGCCCCATGAGAAGCTAGAAGGTAGGATAGGAGAGGGACAAATTATCCTCAAGACAATGCACAGGGGTGGGCAGGGAGGGCTGGACACCCACGGGATAGAAAGAAATAATGGAGAACTGGTGGGGGATGAATTCATAGGAGGATATTTTGGAGCTCTCTCTGGGAGAAAAATTTTCAGGACGACTAAATGAGATTAAAACCATCAAGTTCCAAAGCCAGAGTGGAAAGTGAAATTCTGAAAATTTGAAGACCTATCATTTCATTTATGTTCTAAAAAAAGATATTTTAAAACTCAGACGTGCTCTTCCTTCAGTTCTTAATCACTCTTCATTGACCAACTGTTAAAAACAGGTTAGATTTTAGACATGTGACATTGCCAGTGTTTAAAAGTATTAAATAGGATTAATTTGCTTATTATTAAATAGGCTCCTATACTACTTCTTGATGTTGTTCAGAAGCCAGAAGTCAGGATCACCTTGCTTCCCTCAGTAAAGTTCTTGTTCCCAAGTGGTTTAGAGTATATTATAAGCCAAGCCCACCCAAGCACATGCAGTATACTTAAAGTTCTAAAACTAGCTCCTAGCTCCCATCCTAAATTTTTCCAAAACTATTACAATAACAACTGTGATTGTGAAACATCTGGGTATCTATCTGACTTCTGATTATGCACACATGCAAATGTACAGGGAAGTAGGCAACAGGCATAGCATGTTACCTTGTAGCTCAAAGTGTTTCTATAAATGATCAGGAGGCTAAAAGTCATGAGATCTTAAGGGACAAATGACCCCCTAGTCCTTGTCCAAGGTTGTTATCTTCCTACAACACTCTACATGCTGACCATGGACATTTTGATTTTAACTAGGAACCCTGGTTTTTGCTCTGTTCGTGTTTGACACCTCCTCTACTGGCACCATTGTTTATCAAATCTAGAATGTTTTCTCAGATAGCAGATGATATGAGTTTCTTTAAAAGTAATAGTCATTACACTGGTGAACTGGGCTCTATAGAGGCAGTGGCCTAAGCACTTGGCAACTGTGTCTTGTGGAGGAAAAATAACTAAACATAATCAAAAGAGAGCCTAGGAAGCTGGGAGACAAAATGTCCTCAAGTGCATTCTCTGTGCCAAGAAGCATCTAGGAACTTAGCCAATTACTCTGAATCTCCCAAGAAGTACTGAAAGAAGTGGAAGAACCTCTCTTCTAAAAAGAAAAGAAAATTTAAAGATGTAGAAAGTATGGACAGAGCTTGTTATAAGAGAGAAATGGAAATATATCACCCCTAACAGTGAAATAACAACAAATGTTCAAGGATTCCAAAACAACCAAAAGCCCTATTTTGGCCTCTTTTTTTATTGACCCCAGAATCAATGAAGAATACCCTGGCTTTTCCATTGATGGTGATGCAAAGAAACTGCTAGAGATGGAAAGACAGTGCTGCAGAGGATGAGTAGCCTTATGTACAGAAGCTACAGAGTTGAAGGAAAAATACAAAATGATATTTCTGCCTACTGAGCCAATAAAGGGAACTGATAAGTCTGAAGAAGCAAGGCAAAGGAGGATGATGAAGAAGATGAAGGTAATTATTTTCTATGTTACTTTTCTGATTTCTGAGACAAAACATGCAATACCCAAAGTTAAAGAAGAAAGGTTCATTTGGCTCACAGTTTGCAGAAATTTCAGTCCATAATTGACTGGTTCCAAAGCAGGGCAGCACGGCAGAGGGGCATTGCAGAGGAGAAAGGGTTCATGGTGTGGCAGAACAGGCAGAAGGGAGCAAGCAGCAGCAGCATCAATTTCCCTCTCTTCCTTTATATTCTATCCAGGCCACAAGCCTATTAATATGTTCCACTCACACCCAAGGTGGAGCTTCCATAATTCATACCCTTAATCCCAGCATCATACTTTTAATCCACATTCACACACCCTAATCCAGCCACCTTCAAAACTCCCCACCCATGACTACATGTGTGTTTGGGTGAGGCATCTAGATACAAACTATAACAATTATGATGAATGATTTGGTTCTAGTACAGCTAGATGTGTATCTTTAAACCCATCTGTATATGGTTCATTCTTTTATTTTTTTAGATAGGATCTCACTTTGTAGTTCAGGCTGGCCCTGAGCTCACTATGTAGGCAAACCTTGAACTCAGCAATCCTCCTGCCTCTGCCTCCTGAGTGCTAGGATTATAGGCATGAGCCATCACACCCAGTATTGTTGTATGTGATTACCAGGGATTAAATTAGGGACTTTGCACTTGCTAGGCAGGTACTGGAATCACTGAGCTAACTCTCTGGCCCTCATAATTGATTCTTTTTAAAGAAAAAAATTAAAATGTACATCTGTGTAAATATTTCCTTTAAAACTGTATAGTATAGCCAGGCATGGTGGCTCATGCCTGCAATCCCAGCACTTGGGGGGCAGAGGCAGGAGGATTGCTGAGTTCGAGGCTTGCCTGGGCAACATAGTGAGCTCAGGACCAGCCTGAACTACCCAGTAAGACACCCTGCCTCAGAAAAAAAAAAAAAAAAAAAACAACTGTATAGTATAGCTAAAATACTACTGGCTGTGATTTTGGACAGCCTGTCCTGGTGGTATTTTCTGTAGCCGCTGGATTTTCCTGTGGAGCTGTAAATTGCCATGGAAATGTAAAAGAGGTTCTTATTGGTGAATAGTATGAATTAGGTATACATGTGGATGGTGTTCTTTCTTCAATTGTATCCTATAAGGAAATCTTACATGAAATAAATTGTTCCTGCCATAAAAAATAAACTCGAGTAATTTGTAAGAAAATGGATGTCCCTTGAGACCAGAATGTTAAATGAAATAAATCAGACACCCAAGCTCAACTATCAATTGTTCCTCTTACATGAGACACCCAAAATATAAGCAAAGAGCAAAATAAAAGGTAAATCATAGGAAATAGGAAGAGATATCATTTGCAAAAGGAAAGGGGACTAAGAATGGAGAGAGTGCAGCTGGAAGGGAAGGGAAGGGAAGGGAAGGGAAGGGAAGGGAAAGTAAAAAGAATTAAGATGTATTATGTACATGCACTAACTCCCCATCAGGAGTATAAACATGAGCTACACAGATGTGTGAGTAAAAAATAAAACTTGAAAACAAAGAAACAACTATATATATATATATAGTCCAACTAGTAGGACATATATATATATGTGTGTGTGTGTGTGTGTGTGTGTGTGTGTGTGTGTGTCCTAATAGTTGCAATCCTAGAGAAATAAAAATTTATATTCATTCACACAGAAAATTAAACAAGAACTGGAAAATCAATGTGCAGAGCATTTATCACTAATGTCACAAGTCTGATTCTAATGATAAGGCCCTTGAAAGTCTCAAATACAATAACCCACAAAACTTATGTAGTACATATGTTTTAACACAAGCTGACCTACAGAAGGCAATCAGTGAATATTTACCGGCTGGGGTTCATGATAGAATTCTTTTGAGGATGTCAACAATCTGAAGACGTAAAAAAAACATAATGTGTAAAGGATTATTAAGATGCTGATTCTTTATACTCACATTTATTAATAACATCATAACTAATGTTTTTGATACCAGAGAAAAATGCATTGTTTCAAAAATAAGCATAGTCAAATGCTATAACTAAGGGAAAGAGACAAAGAGCAATATGGTATGATAGTGGAAAACTTTGTTTCTAAATTCTCTGTCAATAAAAATAAAAGGGAATGTCATATGTGGTTATTTTAATTGGAGCTTACATAAAGGTGATTAAAAATAGTCAAATTTTTAGAAACAGTTCTGTAGCATCCAATTAACATAAGGATCAAGTACGACTTTTGCCCATATAATTCAAAGCAATAAAATCAACCTACTTTGGGACCTAACAAATAATTTATTCAATGATTCTCACTTTTAAAAAGACATACTTAAGAATCACATCTAAAGTGTAAATAAAATATAAAGGTCTTAGGAACTCGAATAAAAAGAGACAAATTTATGGTATTTCAATTCATTAAATCAATCCTTCCACATAACACAATATTTCCAAATTGCTAATTAATAGCTTTCTAAAATTTCAGGAGCTGATGAGAAAGTTTACAGTGAAATTCCAACTAAATCTTTATGAAAATTACTGTGGACTCAACATGCAGCACAGGATAACAGAACCACTGTAGAAACTGGTGTCTAATCGGCTCTAGCAAGGACCCTGGTCTTCACAGACTTCCCCATCTCTCCTCTCACCTGAGCACAGGTGACTCAGCACCTGATACATTAAATCCACAGTAAAAAGCAAAACAGATAACAGCCCACCAGATCCACTTTGTCCTGGAAAGATAATTTTCCAGAAAACTGTGTTTTAAAAATGAATAGATTAATAAAGTGTATTTGTTAATGTTCCTTCACCTCAACATTTTCAAAGTTTGAAAGTGAACAGTCTCTCTTCTAGTTACACTGCTCGTAACTAATTACAAATATATTCATGACAATAATTGGACAAGCAGCCCCTGAGGATGTCTCTAAATACTGTAATAAATGCCAAGAGGGTAAAGTTTTTGCTTCACCTTCTTCAGCCGGATTTGCTAAACCAAGAAAATTATTTTGATTTTCAAAACCACTAGTCATAATTTAACCCTTCTCAGTAAAACGAGATGAAATTCAAGTTCTTTCCCATGCTGAGAGTAAGTTTAAGGGCAGAAAGGGCATAGACATTTGGCGACTGAAACGGTCTCCTGACTCGTGTGGGGAAGTAAATGCTTCAATACATAGAGTCTTCAGGGATTTAAATTATTAAAATATGTGATGGAGTAAGCCTCCCAAACTGCACTGATTCCAGTACGTGGGATGCTTCACACAAGATTGTGGAGATAATCTTACAGCCAGCATGTTAGGAGCAAGCACAGCTGCACGCCAGCTAAGGAGCCGCTACGCTTTACATTTCTCCAAGCAGAGAAAGTACTAGACCACATTAATGATTCCAGAAAAACGGGACCAACAGCCACTAATGGAAAACACACCTGTGTGTAGGCTCCCACTGGCCAGTCACAGCCTCTTAACTGGTCACTCATTAACTGTAGCTTGAGGCAGACACAGTCCACAAGTTAGATGTTAGGGCAAAGAAGAGGGGCGAGGGTGAGCAGAGGAGGTGAGAGTGGGATATATTTCAATGGTTCGTGTACTTCAGGCCAAAAAGTTCAGACTTATTAGGACAATGCAGAGAAATGGAAGGGGGGTAAACAACAGAATGGCATGGCCAAATTTCCATGAAATTTAGAAAGATGATAGTTTGAATGTTAAATTGGAAGGAGTAGAAACCAGGAGAGTAGTTTAAGAAAGGGTTGTAATAAATGGTGACGGCTAGAAGGTGGCTGTGGAGTAGAATCGAAGAGAAAGAAACCAAAGCAACACAGATAAGGTTGACAAAAAGGGAATATAGGGACAGGGCAATCCCAGGGATATGGTGGGAAAATGATGTTTTCAGTTTCAAACAGGTTGAACGTCAGGTCAACGTGAGCCTGGTAGCGACAGTCAGCATGCAGCAGAGATGTCTGTTTCAGCCTCACGAGCTATCTGAGGGGGGTGGAAATTTGGATGACATTTCTGTGAAAGTGATTATTTCTCTTGTAGGGCTGGCAGAAAGAGCAGGGTGAAGAGCAGAAGGAAGACAAAAACAAATAACTAACCAATACAAATACCGGTATTTTAGAAATGGTAAGGCATGTGTGAAAGAGAATGAGCAGGGACTCAGAGGAAGAAGCAGAAGCTGAGAGAACAATTATGGAGAAAACTAAAAACAAATGCTTTCAGAGGCCAACTGTGGTCAAAACTGGCAAATCCTGCCAACTTGTCAACTGAGATGAAGCCAGGAAAGAGCAAAAGGATTTAACAAAAAGGAAGTGGCCGAGGAATGGGAGACCTTCAAACTACCAACACTCAATGGATTCAGTTAGGATGCACCCAGGAAATGTGGGTGGAAATATCCTCATGAATACTAACGGCCACTTCTGGAAGTTTAGACTCATGAAAAGAAGAATGTTAGGGTGGATATCAGATGGGGAAAAGTTCTGGGGTGAAGCCATGCACGTGGACAGTGGCTCGGAAGTCAGGATGAGGTTTATTGTAGTTGTGTGTGGGGGTCTAAAGACCACAGAGATGGATTGTTTTGGACATGAAGTTACTCAGGATTGGATGGAGAAGAGGCAAGAATCAGACAGCACAGCCTTAATTTACTACCCCAGGAACAGCAGGGATAGCGTACTTGTTTTTTTTTTTTCTTTTTTGAGACAGGTTCTCGCTTTGTAGTTCAGATTGGCCCTGAGCTCACTATGCAGCCCAAGCAAGTCTCAAACTCAGTGATCCTGCCTCTGCCTTACAGGTGTGAGCCACCATGCCCAGCTGTACCCAGTTTTATAATGGCAGGAATGTGAGCTTGCAGAAACCAGTGAATTGCCCTTACATTTCCAGTAGAATCTGTGCTGGATGCACAGCTCCTGATTCACTGTGCTCCCAGGATACAATCGTGCAATGACTCCCAAGGATGTTGCTTCTCATCACAAACCCAGCCTAGGCCTAGTTAGACTGTGGTCTCAGGAATGCAAACACAGGACAGTGTAATTGAAGTGTATGATTCCACCACATGTTGGCTACAGAGACAGCCCCAGGTGCTCAGAAGGAAGCTAGATCTCCAGCAAAGAGGCCAGCCAGTTCTAGGGCTTTTCAGGAAATCCACACCTGGCTTGGTTCTCTAGACTTTTCTGAGCTTATATCTCCTTTGAACGCACATCTCTGTCATTACCCCCGTCATATGTTGTCGTTCCTCGGAGATCATTCGTAGGTCCTTCATAGTAAGGAAGTACTCCCAACACACCCTGGCCCCACCCCATAGTCCTGTCTGTAGCTGTGTTGCCAGCATGTTTCCTGGAATCATTCTTTGTTACTTGAATGTTCACTAAAGATTACAGTCATTATCTCTTGCCAGAAATTCATTCCACTGCTCAACTGTGTAAGTCACCAGGAGGTATCTCATCATCTTGGATCCGAAGACATGAAAAAAAAGATGTATCATCATTTTAACCTAAGTTTTAGCAAGAAAAGAAAGCACCAGTACACCCTTCCCCATCCTCATGACCTTTATTTATAAATATCTTTTACTCCTCAAGGTTTCCCGGTGCTGCCACCACTCCCATCGTCCTCTTGTTTCCTCTCTAGTTTCCTCTCAGGAGACTCGAAGAGGTCTCCTCACTTCACCAAATCTTTCCATCAGATCATGCTCCTAGAAGATGAGCCTTTGCACACTACGAAGCGCTTTTCAAATGAGCTATTCACAGGAGTCAGAGCGGTCCTTGGGCTCTGCATAATCTTAGCTTCCTTCAAGATGATTTCAAGACTTTCTTTCCCCTTTCCCGATTGCTTCTTCATTTCCCACACCTTCCCCCTTCACTCCAGCAGGCCAGGTATCAGCACACCTTGCTTATTCCTTCCACTGTTGTCTTCCTAGCTTCTTCCCCCTGAGTTGGTAGAGAAAGATTCCTAACACGGATCTATCCCATTGCTCTGTTTTCTCATGTATGTTCTCACTCAAATTTTAGTAGGAACAAATAATGTGACCATATCAGGCAGAAAAAGTACACACAGGCTTCTGTGCCAACCTTCCAAATGGACTGTAAGTAGTAGAAGGCAGGGGTGGGGCACACAGATGGCATTCAGGGGAGTCGTTAGGGTCATAAAGGGAGCAAAGCAACAGGGAAACCACCGTGAGAGAAGAGAAGGATAAGCACAAATCAGTTTTCTCTTCACTCTCTTGCAGACACAAGCAGGAGATGATTTTGTCGTTGTCTTCTGCATTCGCGTGCACTGCCTGATGGGCTTCCTCCCTCTGGCCCTGGCTCCCTGTGACCAACCATCCATTCACCAAGCTGCAGTTTATCATTCATTTTACCGTGGGCTCGTGAGCACTTCCATACTTGTCAGTCTTGTCTTCCAAAGCTACAAATTATCTATGGGCCAAGTACAGTTATAAATAGCCTTCCCAAGCTTTGCTGGTAAAGACAATGTATCATCTCTTCCCCTCTTTCAAATTGTTCTGACGTGTACACAGCTGAAGTGGATAAAAATCCTCTTCAGTAGTGATTCTCACAAGAGTGAGAGCTTCTCTACAGGACACACAGAACCACGATACACTGAAGATCACTGCCCCATCACTTCTCGGCCTTTTGGCTAAGATCAAGTGAAGATCACTGCCCCTGTCTCCATGGTGACCAGCAATATGAAAGAGTTACAATCAATTTCTCACGATGCTTCATTTTGCCTGCAAAAGACTAAAGATGGAGCCCAAACCTACTGACTAACTCTGTGCAATCACATTAGCACAAGCATTCTGGCCAGGATAGATAGAAATAACCAGATGTCAGATAATATGGATTCAAATAATAAACTCAAACATTTATTCCATTTTTCATTCATTTACGTAATACTTCTTTAAGTACTAGAGATGTAGCAACAGGGGAAAAAAATAATAAAATATCCCTTATGCTTTGTTGGCAAAAAAAAAAAAAGACAGTAAAAGAACATTAGATTTGAATAGAGGCTCTTTTCGTTTTCCTTCCTCAGCCTTCAGCTGGGAATGGGATGGTTAATTTCAACTTGACAGGCCCATGGTGCCTGGATATTTGGTCAAATATCATTCTGAAAATTTCTGTGAAGATGTTTTACATTTTGTTTTGCTTTTTTTCTTTTCTTTTATGGATGATAGTAGCATTTACATCAGTGGACTTTGATTAAAGCAGACTGTCTTCCATAATGTATGCAGGTCTCATCCAGTCACTTGAAGACCTGGACAGACCAAAGCTTGACCTCCCTCAAGTGAAAATTTTATCTGTGGGCAGCTGGGCTTTGACTTGAACTGTAACATTATTTCTTTGTTTTCCAGCCTGTGAGCCCATCCTGTAGGTTTTAGATTATCTAGTTTCTATAACAACATTAACCAATACTTTAAAACAAAATTAGATATGCACATCCTTTGTGTGTGTCTGCATGAGAAGAAAGTGACTAAGACAGCCCTGTACCCCAAGGCTGCCATGTTCCCACTGGCCTTGGCCTGGATCCAGCCATGCCAAACTCTTCCATGGCCTTGACTTTCTTAGTTTTCTCTTTCCCTGGAATGCTTTCCTTCCCTTTTTCTACAAGAAAGGATCCACTATTGCCTTTTTCTGAAGTTTCTTCTGTCATGAAAAATTAATGACTATCTTCCCAGAGATGCCTCTATTTTTTTCTGAAATTTAAAAAACACATACAAAAAAGGTTGCATTAACCAAATATTAAAACATCAGCCCAGTGAAAGTCATCCTGGAAAATGAATCCAAATATGACAGTGCAAATATTATTGGTTTATTTTATTACAATGTTGGTACCAGTATTTATAAATGCAACTTGTAAACAAATGTTCACGGTATGGAGAGTTCAAGAAGAAGCCCCTCAAATGTAAGAATTCCAAAATATAAAAATGTATTATCTCCTCTCAGTCACATAGGTATTGATAGTGTCTCTCAATGTAGCAATTCTTTTTATTGCTCAATTATAACTACACTCATCTGCTCTATTCTTCAGACCTACCATCTCTAAAAGCAAATGTAATTTGTACAGTTCAAGCAACTATCACTTAATACTAGAGGAACATCATGATAAAATATCCCTTCTTGCTGGGAATTTTCAGATCTAGCACATGTCAAATTCATTTAAACGACAAGAATTTTTTTCTTTCAGATTGGTTTTAGCACACATGGTGCATCCTCAGCTTAGGGGTGATTTGAGAAAAGAGGACAAGGGAAGGAAAAAAGGAAGGAAGGAAGGAGGGAAAGAAGGAAAGGGAAGGGAAGGAAGGAGGGAAGGAGGGAGGAAGGAAGGAAGGAAGGAGGGAAAGAAGGAAAGGGAAGGGAAGGAAGGAGGGAGGGAGGAAGGAAGGAAGGAAGGGAGTAAAGGAAAAAGGGAGGGAAGGAAATAAATTGAGATAATTATAGAGATAGGCATTAGGTGGGACTTGCAACCAGATTGTGGTCAGAACCACTATAAAAAATAATGTTTTTCCAAAGTTCATCTATCACCTGGGGCCCATCAGGAGACAACTTCAATTTTGTACTTGGCTCAATTTCCAGGTTTCCTGCACAGGTCATAACTGAACACACCATAAAGGCGATGGCAGAATAATCATATTGAAACTTCCAGCAATCTGTGCTTTGCTCCCCTCCACTCCCTACAGCTGCAGTGGTGCCTATTTTGGCTTTTATTCCCAGCAATCTAACACATCACTGTAATACTTCTGCAGAGGCAGGCACGGACTGAGGCTACCCTTGGACAAATGGTCAAGAATTAGTTCCTCTCCATTGCTCCAAAAACTGGCCTGGAGGCTGGATGATGATAACAGTAAATCTAGCAGTCAGTCTTAGTCCTGCTGGCTTCTGGCTACTCAGCAGTGTTTCAAGAGTAGAATTACCTCCTCTTGAAAATCTTCTTGTATGTGGGGCTGGGATTTGGCTCAGTGGTTCCAGCCCCTGCCTAGCAAGTGCAGGGTCCCTGGTTCAATCCTCAGTAAGCACATAGAACAATAGCGGGCATGGTGACTCATGTCCAACCAGCAATCACTATCACACACCACATTGCTGGATGTGGTGGCTCATGCCTGTCATCCCAACACTTGGGAGGCAGAGGCAGGAGGACTGCTGAGTTTGAGATTTGCCTGGGCTACATAGTGAGCTCAGGGCCAGCCTGAACTACAAAGAGAGACTCTGTATAAAAAAAAAAAAACCAAAAATCTTCATTCATGTGATCTCCAAAATGCCACACTCTCCCACAGTTCTCCTTCTCTCCAGATTAGTCTTTCTGGAATGCTCTTCTTTTGGACATCCCAGAACTCAGGCTGCCCTTTCTCTCTCCTTCAGTCTCTGTTCACACCTTATATGTATCACTGGACCAGTGATCGGGCAGCCGAATTGAAGAAAGGAGTCGATGCCTAGTCAAGTAAACCAAAACTTGTTGAACACATCTTTTAACCCAAGCACAAAATTAGATGTTTTTTATCCCAACTTGCACGCACCTTTCATGTCTTGCAAAAATTTGGGATAGGGGGCCAGAGATTTAGTTCAGTGGTTCTGGCACCTGCCTCGCAAGCGCAAGGTCCTGAGTTCGATCCTGTAACCACATACAATGCTGGGCATGGTGACTCACGCGCACCAGCAATCAATACCACATACCACTGTGCTGGGCGTGGTGGTTCACGCCTGTAATCCCAGCACTCGGGAGGCATAGGCAGGAGGATTGCTGAGTTCAAGGCTTGCCTGGGCTCCACAGTGAGCTCAGGGCCAGCCTGAACTACAAAGCGAGAACCTGTCCCCCACCCCCCCCCCAAAAAAAAATCTGGGATAGGAATAATGAGGAGGTGAGGACTATCTCCCTACTCTGTGTCTCCTTCACCCCAGATCTGGGTGGCACTTCTACACCCAAAACACAACAAAACAGTCCAACACATGCCTGTACCCACACACCCATAGAAGTGGAACCCTCATTCTACTCCCATGGGACATCTGGGGAAAATCAAATCAAGTCAAACTCAAAATTGCATTCAATTGATGAAAATTTCAGCACACTTCTTTATCTACATTCCCCTTGGTGTCATCCAGGACAATGATTCTGAAGACCATTTATGCATTGATGACTCTCAAATCATTTCTCCAATCTGGTTTTGAAATGGTTATATCCAGTTGTATACATGTCAGCCCTGCTTTCATGATGCATACAGTGAAACTCTTTGACTTACACATCTCTAATCACTCCTTAATTTTCTCTGTTTAGAAGGTGATGACTCCACTTCAGTTCTCAGACAAATGCCCTTGAATTCATCCTTAATGCCTTGCCCTCTCACCAGGCATTCTATGCTTCAGCCAGTCACACGAGCTGTGCTTCAGTCTATCCACAGCTGATCCCAGGGCTGTTGATGCTGTGACCTGGCTCAAACCATCAGAATGCATTGCCTGGACCACTCAACTGGTTCTGCCCTTCCCCATCCTCTCTGGCCTCACCAATCAGGCCAGCTCTTAATACAGCAGCCACAGTGGTCATGTAAAAGCAGATGTTAAGATCATGTCCTCCCTCTGCACCTGACTCTTCCACAGTGTCCCCACTACATGTACAGAAGGCCTCACTCGAGCACCCCTTTATCTGGAAAACTCTCGTCTATGGAGCTTTATTTCTTAGTTTTAAAAGTATCCCTTGTATCCCCATTTCACACTCTCTCCTTTCCCCATTTTATTTTTCCCTTGAGTACATCACCCCATCTGATCTACAGATGGTTAATTTAGTTACATGTGTATTCTCTTTCCTCCCAGAAGAATATAAATTTGTTAAATTACAAAAACATTTTTACCTGTGTTGTTTACTGCTGTATCTGAAGGGCCACATACAGTGCCTGGCATATACCAGGTGCTTAACAGTATATGTTGAACTAACCAATCACCTGTCTATAAATTCCTTCTGCCCAAGAAACAGAAGGCAAAAAATATAATTTTTAAAGGAAAATCACTGATTCCTTCCTCAGTGTCCTTTCTCTTATAGGTCAAAAAAAGGGAAGTGTAAGAATATCTACTTTCTGAGCTCAATATGATAAAAGAATGTATTAAACAAGAAGTGGTTGAAATAAGATATGACATAAGAAAATTAAATATGTATTAACTCAAGTAAAATCAGCAGGCATGCCAAAAATCAATTCCTAATTAAGATAATGAACTTGAGAAGTACTCCTAGAACAAAGGCCACATGGATAAATTTTTGAAAATCTTCACAAGCCTATGACATATTATTACAGCAGATCTCAAAGAGAAAGCCCACCGATAAAACTGGAAATGCAGAGATAAGAGGCAGTAATCAGAGATGGGAGAGGATGAAATGTTCTAGATCTGATAAAACAAATTTGAGATTAGAAACTGATAGCTTAACATCTTCCAAGAAACATAATGAGCAGAAATATCAAGATACTGACTCATGAAATTTTAAGCTTAAAGTTTTCTTTAAGCAAGTCATAAAATTAATCAGTAGGATAGTTATTGTCAAAAAAGACAAGAGAGCAGCTACTGCGGTAGCTCAGTGGTAACGCCCAGCATGCACAAAGCCCTAGGTTTGATCTCCAGGATTCCCACTGCCAAAAAATACAAGAGTTAACAAATGCTGGTGAGAATGGGAAACAAAGACAACCCTAGTGCACTGTTATTGGCAGGGGCTATTAGTTATTAGTAGAGTGGTGAGGCCATTATGAAAACAGGATGGATGGTCCTAGATTAAACTGGAACTGATACATGAATCAGCACAATCCCTCTTTGGGGTACATATCCAAAGGAAATCGTGTCACCACCTCAGGAAGGTATCTGCAGTCACGTACTCAGTGCAGCAGCATTTGGAACTGTCAAAATACAGAAACAATCTAGATGCCCATCAGTGAGCTAGTGGACAAAGAAACATATGTATACATATAAGAGCATATATATAAACATATTTCCCTGTGTATATATAATATGTGGACATCTTCCTTTAGGATAGAGATTTTCTGCAGCACAGAACAACTTAGAGGCCTAGCAGATCTCATAAACCAGACACAGAAAGAAAAATCTCATTTATATGTCAAAAAATTTTTAAAGATCAAATATGGAGAGATTGAGAGAGAATAAAACAATGGTTATGAAGGTTGGGGAGCAAAGGAAAGAGAAGAGTCCAGATCAAAGGATGCAAAGAGACAAATATGTAGGATGAAAAACTTAAAAGATCTAATACACAAAAGTAGAACCATAGGTAACAAGAGCATTGTACTGAAGGTTCTGCTTATTGGACAGATAATATCTGCTCTTGCTACACCAGAAAATGGGCAACTATGCGATGTGATGGGCATATTAATTTGTTCTAGAACAACAGTAACTTTCTCTCTCTCTCTCTCTCTTTTTCTCTTACTCCTCCTTCACATCATGTATACCATGAATATACAGTATATGTTTTTTTAATTTTTAAAATATAACAAATCAGGAGAATAAACAAATGCTGTAGATTCTCAATATTTTATAATAGTAAACAACAGACAATAGGCAGTTTATATTGCATAGAAGGGAGAAGTTTATAATTAAAGATTTTATAAATATCTATGTGCTCTTAGTATGCTAGGACAGCATCTATTAAATGGTAACACTTGGAAATGAATGTTACAAGAAATATATCTGGGAGATGAAAACTTCTTGCAAACTTGCTCCCAACTGGTTTTCTACAAAATTTCATTACCTGTGTACTCCAGATCACTTAGTAATTAATAAGTCATGAGTCCAGGATATGCAGATATTTTAGTAGAAAGCAGCTGTTGGAAGGCACTGAAACTGGTAACTACTTAAAAACAACTAAACACATCAATCATTATGAAAAATTAATGTTCTCATAAACAGAAATAATTTATTACAATTATAACATGGAGAACACAATGAACAACTACACATGTAATGAAAGACTGGACATTTTCTTGTGAAATTCTAGATTAAACTGTGGGAAGAGTAATGAGCCCTTGGAGTACTGATGGGAGGGTCAAGGAAAGGGAAA
Organism: Thryonomys swinderianus; assembly: GCA_004025085.1. Classification (NCBI taxonomy): domain Eukaryota; kingdom Metazoa; phylum Chordata; class Mammalia; order Rodentia; family Thryonomyidae; genus Thryonomys; species Thryonomys swinderianus. The sequence goes on from PVIC010017654.1 coordinate 20,007, forward strand.
CAGGAAACAAAAGATGAAACTCATCCTAAGATGTTAACATCAGCACTAGTGAATTTAAAACATTCTATCTGCCATTCATTCATAAAATCTGGTGGCTAAATTATCAAATCATGTACCAGACATTCATGGAAAAATATTAAACCCTTTAGCAAGAGAGTATAGATGCAAATAAAGAGAAACTTCATGTTCATAGGCCAAAATACTCAGTTTTGTAAAGATCTAAAATTCTCTCACAATGCTCTTTGAATCAGACAGAATTCAAAGTCTCAGATACTTATTTTTTTATGGAACTTGACTAGCAGATTCCAAATATGTATAGGAGATGAAAGGCCAAGAGTAAGCTTGAAATTTCTGAAGAAAACAAACAGGACTTATTCCAACTGCACTTAGTATTACCATAAAGCTGCAGTGATGAATTATTGGAGTGTCACCTCGGCTTGGAGAGAGACAAATGGAACAGAATACAGATGAGAACAACGTGCCTCTTACATATGAAAACTTGACTTCTGCAGAGGTGGTACTGGAGACTAGCAGAGAAAGGGAAGACTTTGAGAGATGGTGCTGAGACAGCTATATATATATATAGGAAAAATGGATTCATATGCCACATTGTACTGATCAAATACATGTCATAACAAATGACAAAAGAATTGAGCATAAATATCAAAACCTACAATACCTTGACCATTCAGGAGAATGTCATTATGGTCAGGTAGAGAAGAACTTCTTAAGCATGTAGAAAGAGGCAATGAAATAAATGACTAACACATTAATATTTTTGACTACTTTAAAAGTAAGAATTTATGCCCATAAATAAAGATTTCATGAAGAAACTCTTGCACTCTACTAGCTGGGGTGTACAATGGTGCAACCATTCAGGAAAACAGTTTGGTAGTTTCTTATTCTTTAAATATACACCTATCAAACATTCACCTATTCTACTTATATGCATTTACTCAAAAGAAAAGAAATAGAAGTTCATGAGGAACTTTTAGAAAGTGCTAGATGAGTTCACTATCTTGATTGTGTTGATAGCTGATGGCTTCATATGTCTATGTATATATTTCAAAATTTGTTCCATTACACATTTTAAACATACGGAATTTACTGTATGTCAACTATAACTACTTTTAAAAGATCTCACAAGGAAAGAAAAGTCAAGTAAAAACTAGAGAAAGATATGTGCAACTTATAAAGCCATCAAAGGAATAGTATTCTTAATATATAAAGATTTTCTTGAGTCTGATAAGAGTAAAGTCAATAATCTAATAAAAGCATTTGAAAGCCACAAATAGGCACCTTATAAAATAAGGACCACAGCTGGGCGTGGTGGCTCATGCCTGTAATCCCAGCACTTGGGAGGCAGAGACAGGAGGATTGCTGAGTTCGAGGCTTGCCTTGGCTACATAGTGAGCTCAAAGCCAGCCTGAACTACAGAGCGAGACCCTGTCTCAAAAACAAAACAAAACAAAACAAAACAAAACAAAACAAAAACCCAAAATAAGGACCACAAACACCAAAAAAAATAAGAGACTGAACCTTTACAAGTAAACAGAAAAGTATAATTTTAATCATAATGATATGCTATTTTGCCTTTGGAGATTTATAAAAATTAAGAAGTCTAACAATGTAAAGTATAAGGGAGGATACAGATCAAAGCAAAGTCTTACAAGTTGTAGAAAATTAAATTAATAAGCCATTTCAAAAGAGCACAATTTTGTACACTAGAACTGATGTTCTGCAGGTCTTATAACACAGTAATTCTCCTCTCAGGAACATGTATTAGAGAAAGTCTTTCATGTGTACATTAGTAGACACATATAGCAATATTTGCAGTATTATTTAGAATAGTTAAAAATGAAAAAATGCATATTACCATGAATGGAAATGAACAACTAGTGATAGATTCTCTGAACAGAAAATTTATCATACTAAAAAAGATATGCTGTATTTAATGGCAACATGTTTCATAGAAATATAGCATTGCTGGAAAAGTACAAAGGTGCAAAGATAACAAAGAGTAAGACCTATTTTTAATCTATTTTTAATTTAATTATTTTTAATAAGCTCAATCAAAATTATTTAAACATTAAACATATATAAAGAAATAAATTCAAAGAGTGATATATCCCAAAATAAGAATAGTTCTTAGTGATGAAGGAAAGACAGGAAGAGAACAGAGGGAAGATACAAGTGGAGAAATTCCTATGAAGTTGGGGGCTGATGTTCTTATTAATCTGGCTTCTGTTTAAGCTGGGAAATTCTAGTTAAATTGGTATGATAACATGCATTTATTTTTATAACATGTCTGATTAATATTCTGTTAAATGCTATGTGAAATAAATTATTTAAAAGAAAAATGTATGCTTCCTTAGCATAAGAGGCAGCTAGTAAAATTTGAAAGCTAAGAACATACCAGAAATGTAGTAAAGTGCCAAAGAAGGAAAAATTTACAAAAAAGAAAATAGAGCAAAAAAAAAAAGACAAAAATTCAACCATACAACTACTAAGCTATAATTGAAGCAGTACAAATTAAATTAACACATTTTTAAAAATATAGCTCACTGTCAACTATTGTATAGCTCAAAGTAGAAATTCAAAATCCTGTAAAGGCCATTCAATAGAATACTATTGAAGAATGAATTATCAGAGCACTTCAACAATCTAAATAGGTTCTTACATATTAATCTAGACACCTTACTTTTGATAACCTTTATGTTGTAGTTTATTCATAAAAGTAAAAAGTAATGTAAATATTCAATGATATAAGATACACCAAGTGTACTGTCAAGTATCTCCAAAGGTCTGCTTTACAGGCATTAAAGTTGATAGCTTTGAATATCACATAACCACAAAAAAGTCACATTAAAATGAAGTTTTGATTTTCACTCAGCATGTAAGAAGCTTACATTCCATGGATAGTATATGGGAGAAGTAGTAGTTAGAGAGAAGCTGACAGAGCTGATTGCCTGTGTGGTCATGTACGTGTCACCAAAGCATGGCAAATTCATTCTAGTCTCATCATTCCAGAAACCTAGATGTTGCGGTTCACTGCACACCAAAGATATACACATTGCTTTCTGTTCCTTGACTACAAAACTGTATGACTTGTTACTGTCCTAAATACTTCAGGCAATTATAACACAGTGGTAAATATTTGTGTATGGGAAAAGCTGCAGTGAAATCTGGTATAAAGATAAAAAATACACGGGGTGCTGCCTACCAATAATGGGATCTGATGGACTGGAAGTTGATCTGGGTGAGGAAGGACTTAGACTTACAAACAATGGAACTTAGTTTACACTAAATTCCTTTTTAAAGTTTTATTTTTAATAAAAAATCAATCTGAACTTACTATAATTATTTTTATATTTGACTGATATTTTTTAACATTTTTACTTTTTTAGTAACAGCTTAAAACACAGTCACATTGTACAGTTGTACGAAAATAGTTTGTCCTTATATTCTTATTCTGTAAGATGGCCCTCATTTTAAATGTTTACTTTTGTTTTTTGTGGCACTGAGGATAAAACTCCGGGCCTTGTGCTTCCAAGTTAGGAGCGGTACCACTTGAGCTAAATTCCCAGCCCTATTTTTAAATTTTTTAGTTTCACTTTTTAAACTTCTTTGTTAAAACGAAGATCCAGACACACAAGACACACATGATGACATGTGACACCAGGGTCAGGAGCATCCATGTCACTGTCTCCCACCTTCCTGTCCCACAGGAAGGTCATCAAGGGCAGGAGCACAATGGAGCTCCATCTTTTAAGACAGCAATGCCTGTTACTGGAACTCCTCCTGAGGCTCTTTTACAGGTAACTCTTTTCTAGTAAGCAGAAAAAGTACACTCTAAGTGAATGGTAAGAAATAAAGTGCATAAACTAGCAAAATCATTATCATCCTTCCATGAGATATGCTGTGAGAGCTGTATGCCCTGTGCTTTCACATGACTGCAGAGGCAGAGAAATGTTTACACTGATAACCACACACACATACGTAATTTATGGCACTCTGACATTCCAATAGCTTGACGTCACAAGGCAATAAGACTTTCCAGCTCCATTATATTCTTCTCAAATCAGTGGAAAGATCAAGGGTTGCTAGAGGTTAGGATTGGGAGATGAAAAGAACAGAAAGAAGACAAAGATTTTAAGGACAGTAACATATCTGGATGACCCCATCCCATAATGATGAGAATATGTCACTGTACACATTCAGTTCCACAGAATGTACACAAGGAGTGAGCCTTACAAGAAGTGGTGTAGTCAGGGTTCTACAAAGGAACAGATTTAAAACAGAAGACAGGGGTTGGGGATTTAGCTCAAGTGGTACCACGCCAACCTTGGATGCACAAGGTCCCAAGTTCGATCCCCGGTACTGCCAAAAAAAAAAAAAAAGATAAAACAGAAGATGTAATTGACAGGATTATTTTATGATATTCACCCAAAAAGTCCATTACAGAAGAGTGTGATACACACTCTAGTGCCTGCACACTGGAGATCTGAAAAACCTAGCTGAGGCCCTGGATCCCACAGCACCATCCTACATGAGCAAAGGCCTGGAGCTCACAGTAAAGTCTCACACAAGTCCATATCAAGGATCTGGACGAGGAAGACCCAAAGGCCAGCAGTGGAAGCTTGAAAGTCTGCATCAACAGGGTGAAAGATCTGTGCCACCAGGCTGAGAGACCTGCACTGGAGCCAGGAAGCGATGTTCACAGGGAAAACCAGCACTCTTAGGACAACAGCAGCCATTTCCAGTTACAGCAAGTATCTGATCTCCTCCAATGAGGAAAACAGCTGAGTCTGTATCAGGAAATTCAGCTGTGGCAAGCTTCGAAAGGTAACTCAAAAATCAACAACACCCTCCACCAGTTGCCCCCACCCCTTCCCCTCCAGTTCTCCTGCTGCTTTAGGCAACAGTCTTCTGGTGCATCTTCCACAACCAGACCAAGCTGAGTCAGTTCAGAGGGGGCAATTCCACTTAAAGTGACCATTAGTTAGTCAAGCACAATAAGTAACTGACTTTTCTGGATAGTATATGAGTGTGTCACCGATCCTAACACACATTTCTGCCAGAGGGCGTCAATCACTGGGGAGGCCAGACTCTGGGCAGGAGGTATATGAAAAATCTCTGTACTTTTCTCTCCGTTTTTATGAGCCTAAAACTGCTCTACAAATAAATTCTACTCTTAAAAAGAAATGCTGATAAACATTAGATGGAAAAGAATACAAAGATGAAGGTACCTCATGATAACAATTATATTTTTAAAGACAAACAAGCCTGTAAAAAGAATAGAATTAAATGCTTCAAAATTATGAAAAGTCTTGATAGGTTAAATGTACATATAATTCATCTTTTGGTATTTTCATGTGTTATATTTTATTTATAATTTAAGAAAGTTAATTGGAGAATGAAAAATTATTGTGCAAAAATTAAGCTTACCTTTAATATAAGCAATTATGTCTAGTCTCCAAATCCTAGGAATTTTTTTTTTTTTTTGGAGACAGGGTCTCACTTTGTAGTTCAGGCTGGCTCTGAGCTTACTATGTAGCCCAGGCAAGCCTCAAACTCAGCAATCCTCCTGTCTCTGCCTCCCGAGTGCTGGGATTACAGGCGTGAGCCACCACGCCTGGCACTGTGGTGTGTGGTATTGATTGCTGGTGGGTGTGAGTCTCCACATCAGCATTGTATGTGGTTTCCAGGGATCGAACTCAGGACCTTGTGCTTGCGAGGCAGGCGCTGGAACCACTGAGCTAACCCTCTGGCCCAATCCTAGGAATTTTACTGAGGACTGTACTAAAGAAAGCAAGCATCAACAAAAACTAAATAGGTTCATTCAAAACCCTCTAAAAACACAGAGTGAAAATTGAAATTTAGCTGGAATCATGGAAAAATTAATAGAAAAATATTTTCTTGAAATCATGTAATAATAACCTAGAATAACAAAAGCAATTATAAGTAACAAAGACATGGCAGGGGGTATCATGACCCACAACTTAAAACTATACTACAAAGCCATTTTGATAAAAACAGCATGGTACTGGCAAAGAAACAGACCTAAGAGTTAATGACTAGATAGAGAAATAACCTCAGACATACTAAGCAACCACATCTTTGACAAAGGAACCAAACACCTTCAACAGAGAAAAGATAGACTCTTTAACAAATGGTGCTGGAAAAACTTGATTTCAATCTTCCAAAGTTTAAAACTAGACCTACATTTTTTTTTTACCATGCACTAAACTGATATCAAAGTGGATTAAAGATCTAAATATTAAAACAGAAACTCTAAACCTGCTGAAAGATAAGCAGAATTCTCGGAGACAATGGTATAGGGAAAGACTATATGAACAAAACCTCAGTAGCATATGAACTAGCAGAAATGGGCTCTCATCTTCTGCACAGCAAAACAAACAAACAACAACAACAACAAAAACACTAATGGCAAAAAGACAACCTACAACATGAGGGAGCAATTCTTCTGCACAGCAAAGGAAAAAACCTTCTGCACAGCAAAAGAAACCACTAACAGGGCGAAAAGACAACCTATGACATGGGGAAAAAAAATTACCAGCTGTTCCTCAGACAAAGGATTACTATCTAGAATATATAAAGAACTTTAAAAAGTGAGACTCCCAGATTTAAAGGCCTAATTCAGAAGTGATTATCTGAAATGAACAGACATTTTTCAGATGAAAAACTAAACAAAGCAAAGAAACATATGAAGAAAGGTTCAATTTCATTTGTCATTTGAGAGATCAGCTGTAAACAACACTAAGATTCCATCTAACTCCAAAACAAATGGCTGCGATCAAGAAATCAACCAACAACAAATGCTGGCAGGGCTGTGGGGAGAAAAGAACTCTTCTCCCCTGTTGATGGGAATGTAGACTGGTGCAACCTCTATGTTTTTCTAGTTTTCCTAAAAAAACTAGGATTAAGCCAGGCGTGGTGGCTCACGCCTATAATCCCAGCACTTGGGGGGCAGGGACAGGAGGATTGCTGAGTTCGAGGCTTGCCTGGACTACATAGTGAGCTCAGGGCCAGCCTGAACTACAAAGCGAGACCCCGTCTCAAAAAAACAAACAAACAAACAAACAAAAAAACAAACAAAAAAACAAAACAAAAAACAGGATTAGAGGTCCCATTTGACCCTGCTATTTTCTTCTTAGGTATATATTTGAAAGAATTAAAAGAACCATACCAGCAGCATATGTGCACCCTTGTTCACAGCAGCACAGTTTGTAATAGCTCAATCTTGGAAACAGCCCAAATGCCCATCAATGGGAGACTGGATAAAGAAGATGTGGTTTTTTTTTTTTTTTTTGAGACAGGGTCTCGCTTTGTAGTTCAGGCTGGCTCTGAGCTCACTATGGTGCCCAGGCAAGCCGCTGCGAACTCAGCAATCCTCCTGTCCCTGCCTCCTGAGTGCTGGGATTACAGGCGTGAGCCACCACATCCGGCATTGTGGTATGTGGTGTTGATTGTTGGTGGGTGTGAGTCTCCACGCCCAGCATTATATGTGGTTACCAGGGATCGAACTCAGGACCTTGCACTTGCGAGGCAGGCGCCGGAACCACTGAGCTAACCCTCCGGCCCGAAGATGTGTTTTTTTAAAAAAATAAAATTGAGTATTATTCAGCCATAAAGAATGATAAATTAGAGACGTGTAGCTAAATGGATGGAACTTGAGGGTATACTCATAAGTGAAATAAATAGGACACAGATGTAAAAATACCATATCATTTCTCTAGTGTGAGAAACTGAAAGTGTATATGAGGTCCAGAATGTATGACAGATATTGTGAAACAGGAAGAAAATGTTCAAAGGGAAAATGGAACTGGGAGAGGGACAGGGGAAAGAAAAAATTTAATGGTAAAATGGAAACAAAACGTATGTATGGAGAGGGGTGTGGCATTGAAGGGAGGGCAGAGGAATGGGAAAAAGTAAGAACCAAGATATACCATGTACAGGCACAAATTCTCAGTGGAAGAGTGTGATAATAATATATACCTAAAGTGTGCCAATAAACTGAATTTATTAAAAATCATATAATAAAAACATAAAAGAAAATAAATGCAGACAGCCAGTTTTGTCCCACAAAGAATCACCCCTTTATTGAATGAGGAAAAAAGAGAACACAAACTCCTAAAGCACAGTTTTCAAATTCAGAAATTATACTAACTGGAACTTGATTTTGGAGGTACAGACAACACTTTAAAACAAGAGGACCCCACAGTGGGAGCTGGTGTAGATGTCTATTAGCAGACAGCTGCTCACAATTTTGGTTTCAAGTTGCAACGCTATTCTTGGAAAAACCATTTCTGTTCAATTTATAACAGATGTGACCAAGTGTTCATTACAATAAAATGCTAGTTTCTTCAAGTCAAAAGTTCAATGAATAAACAAGCCATGGATGTAAGCAAAACAGTGTTATTTTTGTTTTAAACCAAAGAATTCACCCTGCTCAGTGAATGAATGAGTGCTGGGTATTAATTACTCCAGCAACTACAGTGTTCCATATTCTATACTACTTGGAAAGAAGGGGAGGACATGCTCACTGCTAAATTAGACATTTTGTCTCATTCTCATACATCTGATAGATGATTACAATCTTAAAGTCCAACTGAGGAAAATAACAATTTCCTGAGTCAATATTTACCTATGAACCCATCTTTAAACTAATGTGGAAAAATGTACAATTCAGGATATAAGTTGTGGTATCTTTGTAGTCCTTAAACAATGATATCTCTCATTTAAGCGTTTCTGCCAGCCACATGCAGCATAATGGATCTCCCTCTCTCTGCAGCTCCCCACCAAAACTCTTCTCACACACCACTCTTAGAAAAAGTTTCCAGAAAGATCCACAAATCAGTTACACTATTGGTAGTTTTCAGCTCCTGTTTCATGGAGTGGGCTGAGCCATGTACCAGGGTGTTGGGACAAGACTCTAGATGTGGTTTTGAAGGAGATAAACTGTTAAAAATGAGGCATGGTACTGCTGAAGACACGAGGAAAGGGGTCCATGAGACCAGCAGGCAGGAAGGCAAGTGTTCTGCTAAAAAGCCTCAGATGCCCCAGGCTCCCACTGTGTAGAACACAGGCCAAACCGATGGCCTCGGGCTACTGGTGGGAAAGAAATTGGAGGATGTAACCTTCACATAGGGCCAAGGTCATGAAACAGATATACAAGTCCTGAGTGGGAACAGGAAGGCAAGTGACCCACTAGCTCTCGCACATCTTCCTGTTACATCAGCTATCTTGGTGGCAAGTAAGGAAAAGTCACATGCGGATCTAGAGGGAAATGTGAAATGTACATGAATTTTTAAACTGAAATACATGTGTGGTAAGAAATTTTGATGGGGTTTTGGGAACCATTTAGGGATAGTTACCCAAATGATCAGATTAAACCTTCACAATCTTCTACTGTTAAAGATATTTAGGAATAAAATTTGAGAAATCTGCTAAATTATGCAGGCTGGCAATAAAAATCTTGCCTAACATTTTATCCTATCTTGGGCTATTGATAAGTCAAATATTCTTGTGAAAAATACTTTGGGCAGCATCTTGAAAATATGAAAAGAATGAGGTTGACAATGGATGATTTAAAAATTAAACCTAAGAAATGTACAAAGTTATTGGCTAATTAAATGGAAATTTAAAATCACAAAAATTAAAATTAAAATTAGTAAATTCAGAAATGTATGTACAAGAATAGTACATAGACTTAAATAAACATAGGCATAAATGTTGAAAATCAAACATTTAAATGACAGAAATTTTTTCAACTGGATAAAAAAGAACACATAGGAATTCTGAAATCATGTAGAAATGTAATATGCAAAGATTAAACTTACCAATGTATTCATTTTCACATATGAAATTCAATATATTTTAATAAATCAGCAAACAGCTAAGCTAGCATATATAATTGCCCAGATGTCTTTACAAGAGTCTCTCAACAAATGCTAAAAATCCTAATGCTGCCAGTTTCCTAACAGCTCTGAATTGTGTAGAAGAGTTATCTATTCTTTTGTGCAACTTTAAATACTCACAGCGAAAAGTGACTCGCGAGTAAGTCTAAACTCCTGGAACAGTGGAGAATGAAGCAGTAACTTTGCAAAAATGAATGTGAACAGCAGAAAGACAGGATCCAAGGGAGGCCACATGATAACCTCTGCTTTTTTCCTTAGGACAGACCAACATGCCATTACTATTGGTCTACTTTTAAATTTTTACATGGAGCTCTAATAATGTTTTTTTCATTTCCCCAGGGCACAGCAGCTAAGTAGCACATAATTAAACAATCAGGGAGGAATGGATACACAGCTCAGAAAAAGCACACTGATAGAAAGTGGGGGGAGAGGTTCACAGAGTCAGCCGGAGCTAGACAAACTGTTCCAGGCCAGAGACGGTGATTGAAAAGCAGAGAAGCACAAGGCAGCTGAGAGCACGAAGGATTCCTACAGCTGCGTGAGGAAGGGACAACGCAGACTGGAGGTACTGGCCAGGTTGGGGGACACCTCAGGGTCTGCTCAACCCCAGACCTGTCGTGAGTCTGTCTGTCATCTGTGGGCCAGGGGCCGTGAAGATGGGCATCCTAGCCCAGGCTGACCGGGGAGGTGATGATGAACGCACAGGAGAGCTTCTCATGACACTGAAGGCTGTCCCGGGCTACTTTGCCACCAGTCTGAGAACGAGGCCAACACCAGGGCTGGGCAGAAACAACAAGTGAGAGATGAACAGCTGAACCCAGATCTAAGGCCCAAGTCACCCCTCGGGGCTGAAATATGTGGATTATATGATCTCTCTGTGGAAGCCAATTTGAATTTAATTTCCATTTTGCACAATCCAGGGGTTCTTATTACACGACTGAGCTCCTGCCTTGGCTGTAGCACTATGTGACTCACAGGAAGGTAATTCACTTTTTTTCTTCATTTGTTAAATTTCTTCCTAAGTAACTATGAGTATATAGGGAGCTGAGGAAGTTAAAGCATATTTACAATATCTGGTTCATCGCACCAAAGGGCGGCACACCTCCCAAGCCAAGAGAGGACACACTCCCTCACCCTCACCCTCAACCTCACCCTCACCAGGTGTGATCCAAAGTACAGTGAGTGCTGCTCCCAGCGCCAGCAGAGAGAAAAGGGAGCTTGTGAAAACATGGTGTGTCCCAGTCCACCTCATTCAGCGGAGCCAACACTCTGTGACTTCTGACTTTTCCCCAAAGTCAAAGTGACCCCGAAAAGGAAACATTTTGATGACAACTAAAGACACAGGAGACTTATAGAAGTGCTTCAGAGCGGGACAAGAATGATGGCCCAAACGTGTCTGAGGAATATTTCGAGGGGATAAACAGCAAGGTGTCTTTCTCTGCAATGAACTGTTTAAATATATGTCATATTTTTATCACATTTCATATATATACACATACACACTTGGCAACATTTTTCATCTAAATCTATGTGAATTTTAAATTACTTGTAATAATAATAGCAGACATTTTATTTAATGCAATTGTATTTATACTCCTCTAAGAATTTGTGAGTTAACTGTTTTGGGAAAATGGATGGGATTGGAGATCGCTATATGAGAAAGAACAAGCCAGATGCAGACAAGTAGTTGATGTTTCCTATCATATGTAGGAGAGAGAGAGAGACAGAGAACATGAAAGTAGAAGAGACTGTTAAAGCAGAGGAAGGGAGCACCGTGAGTGGAAGAGGGAAAGGTGTGGAGGGTCAGATGATCAAGTATGTTACCTGCGTGGCTCCATTATGTACTACACAAAAGACAGTGCAGAGACCCATGACAAACGCAACAGCAGTTTATCACATTTAAAAAATAGATAATAAAATATATCACTTATGAAAACAATCCAGATGTATCTGTTTTTTTACCTGCACGTTGTACAAGCAATCAGGTGAAGGCAGACAGCTCCAACACACAAGATTAAAACTCACCCAGGAGCAGGAGTTCTGACCTGCTTTCCAGTGTGCCTTAGGCTATTCTTTGTCCAGCAGAAGAGACGAGGATGGGACACTGGAGTGGGTTCTGCTGGATTTTTCCTGTCACTCTGGAATCTGCCCCTGACTTTTCAAGGACTCTTACACAGGGAAACTGGCTAATTTCCCAGATGTTTTATGACCACCTCACATATCATATTCTAAAAACTGATTTTTTAATGGACTTAAAAAATAGGACTCAGAGACTACAAATGTCTCTGCGGCACTACAAATGTCTCTGGGTAGAAAGTCTTATTAATGCCATGAGTGTTTCAATGTCCTTTCTATTTAATCAATTATGAAATTACAAGAATGGAAGTTTATGAAGAATTTAGAGCAAGTAAGAAGTGAAATGGAGGGCTGGAGATTTAACTCAGTGGTTCCAGCACCTGCCTAGCAGGCACAAGGTCCTGAGTTGATCCCCGGTAACCACATACAATGCTGGGT
>PVIC010017655.1:0-32481 GCA_004025085.1 Thryonomys swinderianus
GGCACCATAGTGAGCTCAGGGCCAGCCTGAACTACAAAGCGAGACCCTGTCTCAAAAAAAAAAAAAATGGGGCTGCAGTTGAGACTTTGCCCCTCCCCCTTCCACAGAAGTGTCCCCAGCCTTTGAGGAACGATCCCAAGTGGGACCAAGCATCCAACACACAGGACTCATGAGTGCTCTTCTTTCTTGTGCATTCTGCTCATGACCTTGGGCAAAGTATCACCAGTTCTTTGAGGAAGTCTTTTCATCTTGGAAACGGGAGTAGTCATTTCCACACTGCTGATCTCACAGTAGGTCCAATGTGGCGTTCGAGGTGCTGCCTTCCTAACGGCCTGCCAGGGATGCTGCTGCCACTGATACCTTCACACCCTGTGGCCCAGTCCGTAGGAATTCTGAAGAGGAAAGGGGAACACGTTCCTTCTAGTTGCATGGCCTCCATTCTCCTATATTCCCAGGGTAATTCCTCCACCCTCTCCCACAGAAGCCATCGGAGCAGGGGAAGGAGGGAGAGAGGAAACTTCCTCAAGAACCTACTGTTCACGGGCTTCGGTCCTTGGCCCTGAGGGGCGGATATGAGGATGTTAAAAGAATCAAATAGACCCCTACCCTCAAGGATTTTGTGCCCTCAAATAAGAAGCTACTTTGTGCATTGACTGGACTGCAAATGAAGATTTCCCTGCCAGGCCTTCTGCGGCGGAAACTCTCTCTCTGCTCTGCACAGGGACTGTGTTCCTCAGCAGAGCCTTTGGCCCATGAAGATAACTCCCCCAAACTCTTCTTTAAACTGAGGTGGGAGTGAGAGAAGGACAAGGCAGGTGACAGCTGGGGTGGGGCTGGAGGAAAGACAGGGACAGCAATTAACCATTACTGTGTGCTCTACGTGAAGGCGTGTGCCCCCCAGCGCCCAGGGACTGGGTGCTCCTGTGCTCAATGTAAATATCAAACCAATCAGTGCTAATGTAGCATGGAAAAGTGCTGATTTGAGAGAAAGGTCGACCATGTAGAGCTTGTCACCGGAAACCACTTAGGGTTCCGGCTGCAAAGGGAGCCTGGGAAGGATTTGGGATTGAACTGGCAGCTCCCTTCTGGGTCCCGGTGCTGCCCTGAGCCCCCCACCTGTGGAAGAGGGATCCTGAAAACAGGATCATGGCTCGGAAAGGGCATCCTTGCTTCGTGGAGGAGGCAGCAAACAAACTGAAACCAGGAACAAGAGGTCAACTCCTGCCCTACTGGCACTAGCCAAAGAGACAACAGAGATCCCAGTAGTAAGATCTCTCTCTCTGTAAATTTGACACTCGCCTTTGGGCCTTTGCCCAAGATCTATGTCATTCTCATGGGTGTCCAAAGGTGCACCCCAGCCACCTCAGCTTGCCTTCAGGGGCCCATTTCTAATCCCTCTGCCCGAGGTCCTGCTCTTACCCACCGTACTACATATACTTCTAACACATTTCTATACAGGGTCTCCCATCCCAAACCCTTCACGCCTCTGCTACATGCATCCACCTGAGCAGGCTGGGAAGGAACTCTAGAAATACCTGACTCAGTGTAGGTGGCCGTTATGGGAGCTAAGAGACTTGAAAGCAGGGAAGTGGACCCTTGGGCCTTGTAGCACATTGCTAGGGCTTCCATGAAAGTCAGCTCAGAGGCCAGGGCTGAGCTCTGAAAAGAGTCTCTGACTGGGTCTGAGATGTGGGGCCCAAATGTGCTCTTTCCCATGAGCCTTGCCCTTGCAGAGGCAATGGATCCTCTTCAAACTAGAGTCACCAGGGAAGGGGCTGTGCCAGCCCCACCAAGACTTCAGATGGCCAATGTGTGACCACAGCCTCTTGAAATGAGCCTCATCTGCCAAGCCAGGCTCTGTATTCTGAGTCACAGGAATCAAAGGTTTTTAAAATTAATAAATAAATAAACTGGTGGCACACATCTATAATCTGAGGCAGGAAGATTGTTGTGAGTTTGAGGCCAGCCTGGGCTATACAGTGAGTTCAATACTAACTTGAACTACATAGCTAGACCCTGACCCCCCCCCAAAAAAAAACCCAATTAAATAAAAAGTAACAATGAATAAAAGACTGTTGTTTTAGACACTGAATTTGTGGGTGACTTTTTACTCAGCAGTTTGTAACAAATACTGTGTTACAGGTGTTGGATTCAGGCTAGACAAGGAGTGGGAGAGAAATATGTTCTCATAACAGCTACCAGGCCTGAGGGTTGTCATGGGAATGTGCTGGCCTAGCAGATGTGAGGCCCAGGCTTTGACCCCCGATACCACAAAGAACAAGCCCCAACAAAAACCACTACATTCTAACAGCTGCCACTACTGAATGCCCACTGTGTGCCAGGCACCCAGCCGTGACTTTGCTACCTTCTTAACCTGCCCCTCAAACCATCCCAAAGCAAGCCTTGGCAACCCTGACCTAGAGATAGGGCACACAGTAGCAATCAGTAAGTGACAGAGCCAGCTGCTATGACAGATGCCATAAGCCAGGTAGCTTCTAAACCACTGAAAGGAAGTACCCACAGTGCTGAAGGCCAGAAGTCCAAGTTCAAAATTCCAGCAGATTTGGTGATTGGTGAAAGTTGTCACCTCACAGATGGTGCCTTGTGTGTCCTAGCTTGGTGGCAAGGACAAACAAGCTCCCTTGGGCCTTTTTTATAAGGGCACTAATATGACCTAATCACCCCCTCCCAAAGGCTCTCCCTTTTAATACTAGCCCTGGGGATTCAGGGTCAAAATGTAAATCCGCAAGGAACACAAGCACCCAGGCCACAGCAGTTGTTAAGTAACAAGGACTGAGAAGGAGCAAGCATTGTCTATTAGAAATGCCTGTGCCACTGCCCAGGCTCCACTTGTGTATTCCATGATATACATACAGACGGGGTTTCCTGAGTAGCAGATGCAGAGCCACACACTCACGTGCTCTCTCTAGTCTTACATGGACACTCCTCGCCTAGATGAGGAACTGTGTCTCCTTCCCTGCCTTCAAAGCAAGTAGGTTCCTGATGGCCTCTATCCACACAGCAGAAATGAGGTTCAGTGAACACCGCCCCTCTAAAGCTTTTGGATGAGGGATGCCAATCCAAGGCCACCTTATTGCTAAGCAGCTCTCAAATTACTGACCCTCAGAAACAGAAATAACAAACATTTATCGTATTAGGCAACTAAGTTTCAGGACAATTTGTGATTCCCTGTCCCTGTGTTAAGTAGTACTGAGATCAGACAGATTTTCTTGTCCCTGTGTTGAAATAATATGAGAATAAGAAAAAATAACTTCTCTACTTGCCTTAAAGAATACTTCTGGAAGATCAAATGGAACTAGCTAAAACAGCTTGCCATCAGAAACTTACTACCAGCCCCTTGCCTTGCTGTCTGGTCATAAAACTCCCGAATCAGTTTCTCACCTTGAAAAACCCAACTTAAAACTCACCCAGCCTGCACCCCAAAAACCTATAAATACCTTTCTCCAATTTTCCCACTTGGAGACATTACTAGCATGCTCTCAGTGGGGTATTCTCCCTGACTCAAATAGGTTTAGTAAACTTTGCTGTGTTTGAGTGAGAAGTTTTTCTCAATTTTTTCCTTCTTTTCTTCCCTCCTTCCTTTCTTCCTTTCATTCTTTCTTTCTTTCATGTGCGTGTGCGTGTGTGTGTTTGTGTGATACTGGGCTTGAGACCTAGGCTCTCACACATGCTAAACAAACAGACTGCCACTGAGCTACATCCCCAGCCCATTTTGAAATTTCTATTTTGAGACAGGATCTTACTAAGTTGCAAAGTTATTAGAGTAGATTTGAACTTAATATCCTCCTGCCTCAGCCTCTCAGGTAGCTGAGATTACAGTTGTGCACCACTACACTCTAAGAGAAGTTTTTCTGATGGTCTGTAGACAACACCATACAACCCCACACTGAGACTTCTCTTGGGTTCTACTTATCTCCCCTGTGTTGCCTAATCATATGCAATTATTTAATTGAAGTTAAATAAAATATAAAATTCACTTCCTCAATCACACCAGCCACATTGCCAGTGCTCAGAAGCTACCTATCAGCTTATAGGACAGGTCCATCTTCTCAGAGGGTTCTTTGGGTTTGGGCATGGCAGTGTATGCTTGCAATTCTACCTTCTCTGGAGGCTGAGGCAGGAGGATCACAAGTTCGTGGTCAGTCTAGCAATTTAGCCAGACTCTGTCTCTAAATAAAAAAATTTATAGCTGGGGATTTAGCTCAAGTGGTGCTGCGCCAACCTCGGATGCACAAGGGCCTGAGTTCGATCCCCGGTACCAAAAAAAAAAAATTATAAAGGGCAAGGAATATGGCTCAGTGGTAAAGCACCCCTGAGTTCAGTCCCCAGTAACACACACACACACACACACACACACACACACACTATAGGGTAACACAGCACAACTGCTGGAAAGTAGACCATTTGCTTCAGAGATGGCAGCTGGCTGTCCCTGATGAAGTTCATAGAAGTAGATAAACTGGGCAGTGCTAGTTGCAAAGTGCAGTCCAGCCTCTTCCCCAAGCAAAGTGGACCACCCCGCTGGCTCATCCTGGGCTTGCCCAGGCCACCGGCCTTTCCTTCTCCAGCCTGCAGAGACCCTGCCCACATCAGACTCAGTGCACAGGAAGATGGCGGGGCTCGTGGGACTCCTGCCAACAGTCCCGCTAGGCTGGGAAGGACAGGGGTGACTCCCACAGCACACTGTCACCCTGTCCCACTTGCGGGCCTGCCAGAGCCTTATTTTCTGGCCTGTTTTCAGGTCTCAACGTGGCCTGTGGGCCCTTGAAACCTCCCACCCAAGGCTCTTGGGTCCTTGTCACACTGCAGATTGGAGAGAAGCTCAGGAGAGAGCGATGGCCTTATATGTGGCACTAGCAGAACCAGAACTGGGCCAAGGAGTCAATGAGAGAGACAGGAACCAAATCATCAGACTTTTTTTCCCTTTCTTCTTTTAGCTTGGAAAATTTTATTTCTTACACAATAACTCTTCCTGCTCAAGGAATGTTATTTAAAATAATTCCATCTTTAAAACTGTGGGATAAGGGGAAGGCAAATGTCACCTCCAACCAGATCCTCCCCATGCAAATCAAGGACATTTCAAAATGCTGGTGATCTGCTAGGAGACTTCAAAGGCGGCTAGGTCCAATCGCACTTCATTTGGGGTGTGAAATGAGGAACTCGGAGGGAGGTGGCAGCTGAACGTGTCAGGCTCCATTCTGTGATAATGAACCCAGGCCTTTGTTCCTGGGAGCCCAGCCGCTGACAAGTGGGCCATTTCCTGAAGGGCGGAGGTGCTCTGTGTCCCCCACCAGGTGCAGGAAACAGAAGAGAGACTGTTGCTGACATTTCAAAAATCATTTTAGGGTATGCTTTTATTTTACTTCACTTTTAAAAATTTAGTTTTGAGCTGAGGATGTAGCTCAGTGGTAGAGCACTTGGTTAGTAGGGACCAAGCCCTAGGTTTCATCCTCAGCACCTAAAAAACACAGTTCAGCAATCCCCCCCCCAAAAAAAATTACCTAAACGTTTACTCAGTCTACAAAAGGCGGACTCTGCAGCCTGGGTCAACATCTAAATCTTTTCATCTGCTAGAGGTGGCCACACTATGGGCCTCACACAATCTAACCCTAACTCTTACCTAACTTGGGTCTTAAATGTTCCCTTGATTTCAGTGGCCATGTCTGGATGGGCAAGGAAGAGGCCTGGAAAGGAGGAAGTTAGCACCTTAGCATTCATCTTGGACCCTTCCTGTGTGGCTTTTGCTGGCCAGATTTTATAATGGTACTGAGTGGCTGCTGCTGGCTTTGGAAGCTCTCTGGGAACAAGGCTGATGACTTCAGATTATTCAAGAGTGATTCATTCATATCCAGGGTGCAGCCCTGTGGAAAGTTACTTGCCTAGCATCCACTAGGCCCTTAGTTTCAGAGCCAGCTCTGTTCCCCCTCCCAAAATAAAACCAGATTCATTTAAGTTCATCTAGTCCAAATATCTCCTCTGAAAGACACAGCAGCTTCAGAGATCTGGAACGGGACCAGGTGGGAGCAGATCTGCGGGAAGATTCCTACCAGTGCCCGAGATAGCAATCGAGCCTTTGCAAGTGGGGGACCCAGATCAAACACTGGCTTCTCGGGAGATGCTGGGATGTTTATGCAAGTGCTTGCTCCATCTCCTTGCTTTCTTTTTCCAAATGCAGATACCACCAAGAAAGGTAGCACATTTGGCTTCTTCCACCTCAGTGCAAATGCAATTGTTAACAACTTCTTAACTGGCAGAGGCGTCTGGGTAAGGCTACCTCCCAGAGCAGGGAATCAAAAGTGCAAATGCTGGAGCCGGGCCCCAGAGATTCTGGTTTTTGAGGTGGAACCCTGGCATCAACATTGTTTTAAAGCTTCCCAGACAGAGGCAGCCAAGTTGAGACCCCCGCCCCTAGAATCCTCTGAGATAGGGATAACAGTCGAAGGCCATCCAGAGGTAGGGGTGAAAGAGACAAGAGAGAAAAGTTCCTCTAACGAGCTGGGTTTGCAGGCATAGGGGAACTCCACTTGTTGGCTGTATGATCCTGGTGGAGTTGCTTATCTGCTCTGAACTTCATTTTCCTCGTCTAAATAAAGGCTGTCAACAAGCTCAAACTTGAACGAGCTTCAGAATTACTCCAGGGCGTGTGAAAACACAGATTCCCAGGCCCCGCCCCACCCTCAAATTCTGACTCAGTGAGTCTAGGGAGGACCATCAAAACTTGCATTCTAAATAAGTTTAAGGGTTATTTTTGGGGGGAGTGAAAGCCGGAGTTTCCCACTGGTTAGTCCAGCGCTCCACCACTCAACCTCATCTCAGCCTTTAAGGTTTGCCTTTCTAACAAGTTCTGCTGCTGCTGCTGGTTTTGGTCAATTCATGCCCAGATCTCATCCTGAAAGCAAAGGGACGCCCCATGCTGTCCTGAAAAGCACCCAAGGACCAAGTAGGGCTTGAACTTGAATCACTCTTCATATGGCTGTAGAGTTTTGCCACAGTACAGCGCACATTCAAGCCCGAGGTGTGAAGCCACCAAGATCAAAAAAAGGGGATCTCTAGGCTCTAGGCTTTGGGGGCCCAAATTATAACAAAATTACTATATTTAGTCTCCTTTTATCTATTTGCTATTGTGTCATCTGTTAAAATGTTACAAGCTCCACAGTGCAGTCGTGTTCACTGTTAAACACTAGCCATACTCCAGTGGTTGCAAGGTCTGCAATGTCTGGATGTACTGGTGGGTAGAGGGTAGGTGGATGGGATGGATGGATGGATGGAGAGGTGGGTAGGTGGACAGATGGGTGGGTGGACAGACAAGTGGGTGGGCAGATGGATGAGTAGATGTAAGGATGGCTAGATAGCTGGCTGGGTGAGTGGATGGACAGTTACCACACAGTACCAAGGCACTTCTATAAATATCATAATACTAGACCAGCAGTTCTCAGACCTTTAGATCATGGAACCCCTAAACTTTTTCATATATAATTGAGGATAACAAAACACTCTGGTGTACACTGGTCATATATTTCAATATTTTCCCACTTTAAAAACGAAAACAGAAAAGGTGTTAATATTTATGTGTTAATTCACATTGAAATAACTATAATTAATCAATTATACCTGTGGTAGGAACCTGTGAGATAATCCTGCTTCTGTCAAGTGTGCCCCTCGAATGTGAGCTGGCTTACAAAATCACTCCCGACATGTAAAGGAGGTCATCTATTTTTCTATTGGGATGTAACTTCCAAATCTTGATTATAAAAAGACTTTTGCTTTTGTCCTGGGTGCGCTCTGTTGGTCCCTTTCAGGGAAGCCCCTCAGGGGAGAGTCAGGTGGCAAGGGAAGAAGGCCTGCCAGCAGCTACAAGAGTAAGCTTCTCACTGAGACTATCTTCCCCACCAAGCTTTTTTGTTTTGTTTTTTTTTTTTTGTCTGTTTGTTTGTTTGTTTGAGACAGGGTCTCGTTTTATAGTTCAGCCTGGCCCTGAGCTCACTATGTAGCCCAGGCAAGCCTCGAACTCAGCAGTCCTCCTGCCTCTGCCTCCTGAATGCTGGAACAACAGGCATGAGCCACCAAGCCCGGCATTTGTGGTATGTGGTATTGATTGGTGGTGGGCCTGAGTCACCACGTCCAGTATTGCTGTATGTGGTCACTGGGATCAAACCAGGGACCTTGTGCTTGCTAGGCAGGCACCAGTACCACTGAGCTAAATCTCCAGCCCTGTCTTTTTTTTTGACACGGGGTCTCATTATGTAGTTCAGGCTGATCTTGAAATTATGGTGATCCTCCTGCTTCAGCCGCCTGGGTGCTGGGATTATAGATATGTACCACCAGGCACGGTAGTACCGCTCTCTGAGATGACTATAACCCAGAGCGACACCTTCCTGGACTGTACTTTCCCGAGTGACTGGAAGCAGACCCACCTAGCCAAGCTGCTCTCAGACTCCTGACCCACAGAAACTGTGTAAGAGCCTGCACATATGTTTGCAGCCACTAAGTTTTGGGTGTGATTTGTTACACAACAATGGATAATGAATATATATGGTAATATCAGCAGTACAAAATAAATATGTTTTTGCCAAAAAAAAAACAGGGAAAAATAGAGGGAAGAGCAAAACCATTTTACATTTTTTTGCAAACCTCTTTAGTGTGTGGTTGTGTGTGTTGGTGGGAGTCAAACACAGGGCCTCATGCATGCTAAGCAAGTGCTCTACCACTGAGCTGTGCTCCACTTAATACAAGATGGCTGCTTTCTCCTAACTACTTGAGCATCTAATCAGTTGGGACATGTTGTTTGGTTGAAGACAACCCAGCCTTGTGGAGGTTTGCAGTTAGAGTGACCTTCTCAAAGATCTTAAAGTGCCACAGATACAGCTTAGTGGTGATGCACCCAACTGGCAAGCTCAAGGTCCTGAGTTCAATGCCCCGGTATAAAAATAAAAAACTTTTGGGGAACTCCAGGGATCCCTAGACTACATTATAGGACTATAGGAACTGCTGAATAGACAACCAAAGCCCCCCAAAGGTCCTGATTCCAAAGCCCTTGTGTCTCAGCTTTGGTCTGTTGGGACACTAACCATCTCTCCAGGTCCTCTAGCACTCTGGTGAAGGCCACCAACGCTCTTGCCCTCTGCCACAGAGGACAAAGCACAACTCCCAAGCACAGCAGCAGAAGACACTGATGAACCATTAGTCTTGGCTAGGTCACGTCCAAGACATCAAGATGTCAGAGGGGAAAGGATGTCCTACCTCTGAGACCCAAGGTGAAGGTTGGGACATCAGGGGTGTGGGGATGAGAGGTAGGGGAGCAGTTCCGGATACTGGGGTTTTCAAAGATCCCCTGGGGTTCCCCCTCTCGAGCCCCTTTTCTAGAGCCCAACACTCTGCCTTCCCCAGTGAGCCACCTCCCCAGTCCCCGCCCTGCCCCCACCCCCTGGAAGTTAAGGGCCTGCTTCAACCACTCTAATTTTCGCTGCCGAGTTGGTCAGAGAAATCCAGGCAGCTGTAGCAAAGAATAAAAATAGCCTCCTCCGTGACCAATTTCTTCCCACTTCCCTTTCTCTTTCCGAGCGCGCCTCCCCCTCGGTCGCCAGCTTCTGTGGAGGCAGGAAGGTCCCTGGAGGGTGCCAGCACTACCGAGACAGGCCAGGCACCCTGGCTTCCTTCCCAAGCAGCACATGCTCCCGGTCTTATTTTGCTGTGGTCCCTGCAGACTGACACAGGCTTCCCAGGGGACAGGGCATTGTCAGATGGGCCCTCGCGGTCCAAGCGGCGTCTTCCCCCGCGGAGCAGCCTTCCTCTCCGGCCCACAGCGCAGCAGACATGGGCACGCCAAATGCCTGTCAAGTGCCCGCCGGCGGCGATCGGACAGACCGACAGAGGACAGACGGAGGACCCGGCTTCGCTGGGAGTCAGCCCAGGGCCCGCCTGCCAGCGTTCCAGATCTGCCGGCACTGCAGAGGTTAAACGCGAAGCCTCTCTCCAGCAGGGAAAACGTCCGGTCCCCGTGCTATGCGCCAGGACTCCAGGCGGTGTCCCCAGAGTCGCGGGCTTCCTCTGCGCGGGCGGCGGCGCTTCCCGGTGGCACCCGGAGGCATCCGCCGCAGAAGGTGCAGTGGGAAGTCGACGTTCGGCTCGTTCATTTGGGGAGCCAGAGCCCATCATCGAGCCCGCAGCAGCTTGGGTCCCCTTCGCGGAGCGCTAGCCTGTCTCGGCCGCCAGAGAGGTCCGCAGATGCCCGAGCTCCACCACCTGCGTCTGGCAAGAGCGCGACGACCTGCCCGGACCTTCCTGGCCGCGGGACCGTGCAAAGACAGGGCCGGCCACCTTCATTTCAGGGTGATGCGAGGAGCCCGGAGCTATTTGCTATTTGTCTACTGCAGTGTGGAAACAGAGTAACTGGTCCAAGGGAAGCCTGGCAAACTTGTCCAGACCACAAAAAAAACTTCAGGCCCCACAAATGCCAACTGGGCACGAAGCACAGGGCTGGCTGGCTTTATCTGTCCGCAGAGAGCTTCATTCTGCATCAAAATTGGCTAGAGCTTCAGAAAACCACAGCCCCAAGCCCCCTGATAGGGTGGGGAAGAGCCCCACGGCTCTGGGACCCAGCTCCTACCCAGCATGGGGTCCCTCCCTCCACAGAGCAGCTCCATTGTGTGACAGGAAGTACAATGGGGGTGAGTGCGAGGGCCAGTGGGGAGATGAGAGATGTCCACCTTTGAAGGGTAAGAGGCAATCTGTCCACCGAGGGGCTGGTCCTCACAAGCCCTGGACTCTGATACCCACCCCCCAGCTCCAGTCTGCTCCCAGCATCCAGTGCTCCTGTGCCGCACTTCTGCTTCCCCTAAGCCCAGCCTTCTCTCGGGAACCTGTTCCCATGCAGCTTGCCCTGCAGAACTGTCATTTGCTCTGCTTTTCCCTCTGGAAATTCTTAGCCCAAAGAACCAATGGCTCCCTATGAGCCTGGTCTTCATATCTGGTGGGAGGACTAGGAAAGGTTGTATAAACACAAAGATTGAACTGGCAAAAGTGAGGCATTTAACCATGCATTTTAACACCAACTGGTCATGAGAATGGCGGAGAAACAGGCACAGGCAGGGAGAATTGTCCAGGGCTGACTGTTGGGGTTCGCACCTGGAAGCCTGTCACCTTTCCTCTCAGGGTGGGCAGAGGTGGGCAACTCCTCAGTACCTGCAACTGCCTTCAGGAACAGGTGACCCACTGGAATAATGTGAGATGTTTCTGTTGTGAGCTGTGTGAATGTGAGTTGTTTAGAGTTGTTTTCTGCCCTAGTGGCTCTATGTAAAAAGACTGGCATTCTGTAAAAATTAGGCTCATCACACGAGTTTCTACCACATTTTGTCTTGCCTGCAGAAAGAGATCTTCTCCCTTGAAAACACCTGACATTTGTGAAGGGCTTTACAATTTACAAAGCTACATAGCATCCTTCATTTCATCTTTCAATCAACCATATGAGCCCAGGAATGCTACCCCAGGAGTCAGAGTCCAGCTGCAGGGAAGAGAGAAACTTACCAGCTCTTTTAAGGAAGAAGAGAAAATTACTCCTAGAAATGAGGTGCTTACAGAATTCTTGGATGGGCCTGAGAGGGGCAACCTGTAGACTCTCAAGATAACACCACTGAACTGTTCACCAAGAATGCTGTCCTCTCTGCCACTAGCAGGAAGGTGAGGAGCCTGGGGCTGCCTCCAGAGATGCTGATTTCCAGAGTGAACTATTGTAGCTGAGGTCTAGGGATCAGGAAGTCACTGCCACCACAGCTGGTGACTGAGCAAATACTAGAGTGTTGTCACATACCTGCACACGATGTGTCCAGCAACAACAGGCAGAGCAGCAGACAAAAGGTCTCTGCTTCACATCTGCCTTATTAACCTCACACAAGTGCATCTAATTGGAGAAACTGAATTCTCATCCACAGCCCGAGCCACAAAGGCATCTGGGAAATGTAGTTTGGGCCTTTCAGCCTATCTGAACTGTATAGGCACCATAGGACAGGGTCAGGATGAAGGATGAGTGCCTGCTGCCACACTTTTTTTTTTTTTTTTATAAGGAAGCTAAGGTTCAGAGAGGTTAAGAAAGTTAAAAATACCAGATAGGACTTGCCTGGCTATATGAGCCCATTGAAGACCTGGACACAGGAGCTGGTGATACAGATGAGAGGAGCACAGTGCTCTGTCCTGCTGGAGGGTGGCTGTGCCTTAGCAAGGACACTCCATTTCTCACATAGCAGGGACCATATCCGTGTCCAGAGGCAGCAGTGTAAATCAAACTGAACTTGGCAGTGGGGTTGATGCCAGCTTGGCCCAGCTTCAGCTATGGTCCTGACTGATGTATGGCCCCCTCTGTTTGGCCTGTTCTCCAAACCATTGTCTAGCCCTCCTGGTCATTTTATGAGTTCCCCAAGATCCTTCTGATAAAGTCCTTTTCTGCTTAAATAAACCAGAATTGCTTCCTGTTGTTTGGCGCCAAGAGACTTGGCTGTTACAGCTGAGTCGCCAGATTTTGCTCAGCTTCCCTCGGAGAGACCACACAAGACACCACTAATTCCTAGATACCTCAGCCATCCTAGTCTACTTCCTCGAAGCCCCGCAGCCCAGGGCCTTGGCCTGCTGACCCACATCCACTGCAGGCAGCTGCATGGCAGCATTCCTGGGCTCCATCGCAGGCTCTCTCCTGCCAAAGGCTTTCCTACTGACCGTGACCTTTCCTTGGGCTCGTGCACGCGCCCGCGCGCACTCGCGCGTGCACACACACACACACACACACACACACTCCGCAACCTCATCCAGTCTAGAAAACACTTTCACTTTCTCCAGAGGCCTTGCTCTCTGTCGGCCTCCACTCCATCCTGAGGCAGAGCAGCTGTGGGCCCCACACAGATTCCAAAAGCACAGTCCAAGGCTCCAGCAAGAATAATGGCTTCAGATGCCCCCAGCTTCCAGGTTTCGCTGTCATCTCCCAACAGGGTGTGGAGTAAATGACCTTCCTTGTTGGGGACAGGAGGGGAGGGGAGGGGAGTGCAGGTCCAGCCACGGGACAGGGAGCAGTGCTCACCATCCAGCAGCACACAGGGAGCAGGGAAAGCACTCCGTAGCTGCCAGAATTGCCAGGGCCTCACCTACCCAGAGCCAGGAGGAGCAGGCAGGGTCTGGGTTCCCAAAATCATCACCCTGGGGACAGTTTACCCCGGTCAAGTGTAGACAAGGGGTCAGGGTAGAGACACATCTCAGGGGACAACCCAACCATGGGCAGCCTGGAAGGCCCCACCTCAGGATGATGAAAGTGTGCCATAAACTCAGGGTTATCACTGTGACATTGTCTTTGCTCCCATGATCCTAGCTTTCCTTACAAAATCCCCTGAAAACTGAGCCCAGACCCAGAAAGGCCTGTGTGTCCTGAGGCCAGCAGAGTCAGGTTGCAGCTGCTGTGGCCTGGGGTGCCAGAAGTGAGGAGCTTCCACATCCTGACTAGGATTCTGGGGCAAACAGGACCCGTTTTTTGTACTTAGGGTGGGAAAGAGAAAAGTAAGAGCCAACGGCGGGGGGAAGTGGCACACTCTTGTAATCTCAGCGCTCAGGAGGCTGAGGAGGGGGATTGCTTCAAGTTCAGGAGCAGCAGGGACTACATGATGAGACTCTGTCTCAGGAAAAAACAAAGAGACAAACAGGGAGGAAGAGAAAGGAACCTGCCACACACGGGTGGGGAGCAAGAGAGGACATGGACATCCTGGAAAGTAAGAATTGGGCTACAAACAAGAGGGGAAATCACCTAGGAACCATGTCTGCCAGCATATGTGCCCCCGTGAAGTCCTCAACAGGGCACTGACATGCATGATAAGAAATAGAGGGAGACAGATATCTGCATATTAAGGTCCATCCTCTGGGAATACACCCTTCTCAGTGCCCAGCTACCTTACTCCAGAAAGCCAAAGCTAGCCAAGGACACAATGCCAAGAGCCCAAGCCACCAGCCACCAGCCACCAGCCAGCATCATGGCCCCACCTATGTGAGAGGTCTTCTTTGACCTCCCAACTCAATCTAGCTGCCAACTGACCATATCCACCAGGGACACCCTAAGTGACATTAGAAGAACCCAAGAACCACCCAGTACTCTACAAAATCCTGAGAAACTGTCCATTGTTATTTTAAGCCATGAAAGTCTGAGATGGTTGTTACACAGTAAAAAGGAATTGAAATACCATCAAACCTTTCTGAGCTTCAGCAGCCCCTCTATAAAATGTGTTTTTAGCTAAAAGTCCTGAGGATTAAACTTGAGACATAATAACAATGATCATTTACAGAGCATCTGCTGTGTTTAAGGCACAGTAGGAGAGATAATGTCTTAGTTACTTTTCTCCTTGCTGAGACGAAATACAGAACACCCAAAGTTAAAAGAGAAAAGGTTTATTTCAGCTGACAGTTTATACAAGTTTCATTCCATAGTTGGCTGGTTTCAAAGCAAGGCACCATAGCCAAGGGGCACCACAGAAAAAAAATAGTCCATGGTGTAGCAGGGCAGGGAAGGCAGAAGGCAGAAGGCAGCAAGCAGCAGCAGCAAACTGGCCTTTTCTGTCCCTTTATATTCCATACAAGTTATAAGTCTAATGATTGATGCCACCCACACCCAAAATGGGGCTTCCATTATCCATTCTCTTGGTCCCTGTATCACACCCTTAATCTACATTTACACACTCTAATCTAGCCACTTTCAAAACTCCCCACCTATGACCACATGAGGCTTTGGGAGGACATCTGGATACAAGCCATAACAGATGGCATGTGTGTAACGAAAGCAGAATCTAGAGAGGTTAAGTAACTTGCCCAAGGTGGTCTAGCCAGAGTCAGAACAGGAACTCTAAGCCAGGTCTGTCTAGTTCTAATGACTATGGCTTGCCAGGGCCTGCTCAAATCATCATGAATTTCTGGAGTTTGATCTTTGTCAGGGAATGGAGGGAGGGTGCTGGAAGGAACACACATACAAGGCCTTGTGGAGCCTGTGTCCCCTTGAGATTAACGTGGCCCTATTTTATGGCCAGTCCTGTGCTCTTGGTCCTCCTCCCATGAATCCTGGGTCACTG
Organism: Thryonomys swinderianus; assembly: GCA_004025085.1. Taxonomy (NCBI): domain Eukaryota; kingdom Metazoa; phylum Chordata; class Mammalia; order Rodentia; family Thryonomyidae; genus Thryonomys; species Thryonomys swinderianus. The sequence goes on from PVIC010017655.1 coordinate 15,108, forward strand.
AGAGGACAGACCTCAGAGCAAATCCATTTTCACTTCTAGAAAAGCAGCTAATGGGTGTCAGCAACACCTTGGCCACAGCCAAATGGCAGCTTATTTCTCAGGGGGCAGGAAGTACGTCGACCAAGGGTGCCTTGACCCTACTGGGAGTGCTTCAAGGAGCCAGAAGCCAGCCCATTTGTCATTCCGCAAGACTACACTCAGAGCTGGGGATGTAGCTCAGTGGCACCACAGCTGCCTGGCAAGTGCAAGGTCCTGAGTTCAATTGTTGGTACCTGAAAAAAAAAAAAAAAAAGACTGTCCCCTACACGCACACACATGCGCACGCACACACACACAGTAAAGCATCCGGGGAGAAGGGGTGGCCACGGGGACTCAGTTTATAGTGGCGTAGGGGTGACATAACCAGAAGCCACTGCTGCACAGACAGATGCTATTGGGAGGATTTCCACCCCCCAGAATTGGTCACTGACATGGAAGAAGGCAACAGAAGGATCTTCCTCATTCACTGTCACCCCATGCTAACAGTGTCATTTTCCATCCCCGGGAAGAGGTTGGAGAAGAACAGTGTCCCAGGTGGAGTAGGGGACCCTGCAGCTAAACAATCCCTCCCCCTTTTTTGTGATGTCACTGTCTCACCCAAAAAAGATTTTACCTTCAAAGAGCCCCAAAATGTAATGAATGCAAAGAGCTGATCTAATGGTATATTGTTAGAGTGGCTTCTGTTCTGCTTTAAAATGATCTATATGTAGGTCAGGGATTTAGCTCAGAGGTGCCCCTATTCCTCGAGAGTACAAGGTCCTGAGTACCAGAAAAAACAATTATATGTATACATTTGAAGAATTATATATATGAAAATAACTGGCAGAAACCCCCATGAACATTTTGACAGTGGTTATCTCCAGATAGCAGCATGGGTTTTTTTCTCTTTCTTTCTAGCTTTCTGTGTCTCCTACTTCTCTATGAAGGGCATGAATCATGCTCACATTCAGAAAGTAAACTGTATTGTCTGGGACATTCTGACCCAGGCAAATGGCCTGGAAAAGCCACACCTTAAAACCTTTCCCATCCAGAGCCTTCATCACTGGTTTCAGCCTGAATTATTAGTATCTCAGGGTATATTAGTCTTTAGCCCGAGAGACATAGAAATAGGCACCAGCCAGGTAAACACAATGGGCAGGGCCCACAAGGCAAAGTGTGAAGGGGAGGGGCCTACAACTCTTACGGGGCTGGGCCAGCATGCCTAAAGCCTGCGCAGTGAGGGCTCTCCAGGAACCTGCACTTTCTGGCTGAGGAGCTTGTTGGACTGGGAGACACAGGCTCTGCCTGGCCCAGGGTGGGAAGGGCAGAAAGCCCTGGCCGGAAGTAGAATTTGGGAAGACAGGACTTGTTCATGCATCTGGTTCCCCCTAGGCCCCCTCATTTACCATAAGAGCCCTGCCTGTAGGCTGAGTGGGATTAAAGGGGAGAGGTGTGCACGCCATACACACTAGGCACCTAATAATGCAGTTATGGCCCTGAAGAATAAATGAGTCCCCTCGGCTCAGACTTCCCTGGGGATCCCAGCACTTCCCTTACCTCAAGCCTCTGTTTTGTTCCTTGCTGGTGCTGCTGTCTTCACAGCCAGGGAGTTTCCAGGATATGCTATTTGGTGTAGGTAAGCCGCTCTGGAACGTGGATGGTTGGCGGTGTTTGTTTTGCCTCCTGTCAAGTGTATGTGAAGCTAAACCAGTAGCTCCAGCCACTGTCAGAGGCTAAAGGCCCGCGCAGGTGGGACTGGTGTCACTTCCCTCGGGCAAGAGAGCAAGGCTCCAGTTGAGCTCCTGCACCCCACTTCCTTTCAGGCTTCTGGTGCTCACTTGCTTTCTCCCTGCCCTGGTTTACACACCTACCCCAAGGAAGGGGTTTGAGGCAAGTTGTTTACACATTAATATGAATCTTCATGTTCCCAGACCCTCTATATTATAAAATAACACACTTTATTCTCTTTCTCAGGAATCCCATCACATGGGAAGTATTGGTCTTAAATGAGAAAGCGGGAAGCAGGTAAGGAATTCTAAATCTGGTGCTTCAGCCCAGCCACCCACGCCCCCAAAGTCAGGACTTGCCCTGCCCACTGAGTCCAGTAACACACATACTCCTTTTCATTTCTCATTAAGGAGGCAAAAAGCTTCTCTATGTAGCCTTAAAATAGAGATTCAGAAAGTAAAATAGTAATAACAGTGTGGTAAACTGGTAGAAAGAACAAAAAGACACGGGTGTGACAACACAAAACTCTCATGCAGGGCCAGCAATGTAGATCGATGGTGCCCCACCAGCCTGGCAAGCACCAGGTCCTGAGTTCGACTCTGGATACTGCAAAAAAAAAAAAAACAAGCAAGCAAAAACTTTTGTTTTTGCAGTGAATCATAGCATCATCCAGAGGTTGGGAACCAGTGTCGTGCAGATCCAACCCAATCCGAACACATGTTACCTTTGATAGTGCTTACAGTTTTTTGAACAAGTTACCCACATTTTCATTTTGGAAGTTTCCCTGTAAAAATCCAAATTTCTGGCATCTACTAAAAAATCAGCAAATCTAACACTGGTTCCCACCTTCCCAGCCAGCAACAGCTGGCAGGAGCCCAGCAGGGGCTGCCGGTGTTGGGAGCCTGCTGCATATTTGCTGTGCCTGCCCAGCCCCTGCAGACACCACCAAGATGCGTCCTAGACAAAAAGACAAGACAAAAGACCCTCTGGGAGACCACATTCACAACAGAGCCAACAAAAAGTTAATAGTCATTCTATAGAAATAGAAGACAAACAGTTCAGGAGAGAAATAGAGGAGAGACTCTAATCAGGTGAAATCATAGAAAAGGAAATTCAAATGACCAGCAAACATGAAAGATACTCAACTTCCCAGCAATCAGGAAAATGAAAATGAGAAGATACTTCATGAAGCCATCAAATTGGCACAAAATCAAAAAGCTTCCTAGCATCCGTTGTTGGCAAGGATGTGAGGAAAAGAGCTTCTATGTGCTGTTGTGATGAGTGTGTAAATTGGTTCAACCTTCCTGGGGAGTCATTTGGCTGTTCTGATCATTATTTTAAATATGCGCACCTTTAAAAGGATGTGTGATTTTTATTTAAGTATAGTGTGCAGATAAAAAAAGCATACAGAGGACCAGAGATTTAGCTCAATGGTGCCAGCACCTGCCTAGCAAGAGCAGGGTCCCTGGTTTGATCCCCGGTAACCACATACAACAGTACTGGGCATGGTGACTCATGCCCACCAGCAATCAGTACCACATACCACCATGCCAGGTGTGGTAGGTCACGCCTGTAATCCCAGCACTCGGGAGGCAGAGGCAGGAGGACTGCCGAGTTTGAGTCTTGCCAGGGCTACATAGTGAGCTCAGGGCCAGCCTGAACTACAAAGTAAGACCTTGTCTCAAAAAAAAAAGACAGAGATCAGGGCTGCGGATTTAGCTTGGTGGTTCTGGCGTCTGTCTCGCAAAACCACAGTGCTGGGTGTGATGACTCACGCCTGTAATCCCAGCACTCGGGAGGCAGAGGCAGGAGGACTGCTGAGTTTGAGTCTTGCCAGGGCTACATAGTGAGCTCAAGGCCAGCCTGAACTACAAAGTGAGACCCTGTCTCCAAAAAAAAAAAGTATACACATCATGTGTATATGTGGCTTTAAACCTGAACACACTCATGAACCCACTGTATAGAGTCCCTGGGGTTGAAGATGAAGCAGTGAGAGATACATGCTTAGCATGTGCAAGGCACTGGGCACCATCCCCAGTGCACAGAGAAAAAGGAAAAAAAAAGGAGGGGGGAACAGGAGGGAGTTCCCAGAAGCACCTGTGGCCTTTTCCCCAATGCTGACTTCAGCAGCATTGCTATTTTAAACATGAAAATGGAAATACATTATATATTCTTTTGTGCCTGGCTCCTTTCACACAGTATGGTATTTATAAAATTCATCTGTGTTAAGCTGGGTGTGGTGGCACATCCCATAATCCCAGACTCCTATAATCCCTATAACCCCATGAGGTTGGGGTCGGAGGATCACTAAGAGTTGAGGCCAGCCTGGCTAGATAGTGAGGTCAAGGCCTGCCTGAACTGCATAACAAGCCCCTGTCTCAAAACAACAAGAAAAGATTTATCTATGTTTTTCTATGAAGCAGACTGTTCATTTTCATTGTTGTATAGAATTCCATTGCACAAATGGACCAAATTTTATTGTTCCATACTACTGCTGAAAAGTGTTTTAAGGTCAGGGCTGGGGTAGCTCAGTGGCAGAATGTGTGATTTCAATGCAGAATGCCCTAGGTTTCATCTCCAGCACAGAAAGCAGGAAGGAGGGGAGAGGGAAGGAGTATGTTTGAGTTGTTTCAGGTTTAGGGTTATTACAAATAATGCTGCAAGGAATATTCCTGTTCATGTCATTTGTGCCAGTAGAACCACGTTTCTGCCAGGTGTAGACCTATTTGACAGTACTTCTGTTGTAAGACTCTGTTTTACCAGAAACACTGTGATCTTAGCACTCTGGGAGGCTAAGGCAGATAGATTGCAAGCTCAAATCCAGCCTGGACAATTTAGCAACTTTGCAGGAGCCTGTCTCAAAAAAGAACTGGGGATGTAGTGCAGTAAAAAGGCCTTGGGTTCAATCTCCACTGCTGCGCGCACACACACACACACAAGTGGAATCAACCTCTGTGGCCCTCATTAGTGATATGTTTTAAAAATATAATGCTTCGGGGGCCAGAGGGTTAGCTCAGTGGTTCCGGCGCCTGCTTCACAAGCGCAAGGTCCTGAGTTCGATCCCTAGTAACCAAATATAATGCTGGGCGTGGAGACACGCCCACCAACAATCAACACCGCATACCACAATGCCGGACGTGGTGGCTCACACCTGTAATCCCAGCACTCGGGAGGCAGAGACAGGAGGATTGCTGAGTTTGCGGCGGCTTGCCTGGGCACCATAGTGAGCTCAGGGCCAGCCTGAACTACAAAGTGAGACCCTGTCTCAAAAAGCAAAAAAAAAAAAAAAAAAAAAATTATATATATATATATATATATATATAATGCTTCTATGCATGTAATAATATGCCAAAATGAATCTCATTATTCTATATGTTTATGTGTTGTCATTGTTGTTTTGGTCTTTTTTAAGGTACCAGGAATTGAACTCAGGACCTTGTGCTTCCAAGGTAGGTACAGTACTGCTTGAGCTAAATCCCCAGCCATCATTATTCTATATTACTATTATGCATTAATTAAAATATATAATGTTTGCCAGGCGTGGTGGCTCACGCCTGTCATCCCAGCACTCAGAAGGCAGAGGAAGGAGGATTGCTGAGTTCAAGGCTTGCCTGGGCTACATAGTGAGCTCAGGGCCAGCCTGAACTACAAAGCGAGACCCTATCTCAAAAAAAAATTTTTTTAAGAATATATATAGGGGGCCGGAGGGTTAGCTCAGTGGTTCCGGCGCCTGCCTCGCAAGCGTAAGGACCTGAGTTCGATCCCCGGTTACCACATATAATGCTGGGCGTGGTGGCTCACGCCTGTAATCCCAGCACTCGAGAGGCAGAGACGGGAGGATTGCTGAGTTCGCGGAGGCTTGCCTGGGCACCATAGTGAGCTCAGGGCCAGCCTGAACTACAAAGCAAGACCCTGTCTCCAAAAAAAAAAAAAAAGAATATATATAGGGGTGCTTTGTGTTGACCTGGAACAGTATACAACTAATAAAAAGGTATTTAAGACTGCACACAAATCAAATGGGGACAAAAAAGGATCTTGCAAAAATAGGTGCAGTGTGATTCCATTTCACAAAAAAAAACAAAAGATAAAATGGAATTGTGTATACAAAATATTTGTCTGCCTTAAATATTAAGCTACTATGACCTTTGGTTGTAAAACTGCAGTGGCACCCTTACTGGTTGCCCTCCTTGGTTCTCTGTGCCACCATCAGGAAGGGAGGAACAGGGAACTGCTGAGGAATGTTAGTACTAGGCTGGGCCTACAGTTCAGTGGCAGACTGCTTGCCTACTGAGAATGAGGCCCTGGCTTCCAACCTGGCATGTAAAAAAACAATGCTAAGGGGGTGGAGATTTAGCTCAGTGGTTCCGGCACCTGCCTAGCTAGTGCAAAGTCCTGAGTTCGATCACCAGTTACCACATACAACAATACTGGGAGTGGTGACTCACACCCACCAACAATAATTACCACAAACCCCAGTACTGGGCGTGGTGGCTCACACCTATAATTCCTGCGCCCCGGTGGCAGAGGCAGGAGGATTGCTGAGTTTGAGGCTAGCTTGGGCTACATAGTGCACTCAGGGCCAGCCTGGACTACAAGGTGAGACCCTGTCTCAAAAAAGAAAAAAAAGCCAGCACTCGGGAGGCAGAGACAGGAGGATTGCTAAGTTCAGCTTGCCTGGGCACCATAGTGAGCTCAGGGCCAGCCTGAACTACAAAGCGAGACCCTGTCTCAAAAAACCAAAAAACCAAAAAAAAAAAAAAAAATTTTAAAAAGAAAAAAAAAGCTAGGGCTGGTGGCACATACACAAACATGTCTGTAGCACCCAGGAGGCTGAGGCAGGAGATTAGCTCTTATTCAAGGACAGCCTAAGCCATACAGTGAGTTCAAGGCCAGCCTAAAGTTCGCAGGAAAACCTGTCTCAAAAAAAAAAAAAAAAGAGAGAGAGAGAAAGGATAAAATACGTAAAACTCCATATAAAAATTTTGGAAGCTACAGTTATACAATATCTCTCACAGTCTGTAAAGCTGGGGACAGACAGATAGGGAACAGCCCCCTGCCTCCCTACTGTGGTTACCTTACATGTATTTACATGGGCCACTGAAGCAAAAGCTTGATCTGCAGCTAATCTGTGCCCTGGCAGAGCAGGAGACAGGAGGACTGAGGGTGGCTCCCAGGCCAGCCTCCGCCCCACTTCTGGATTAGCATCCGGGTTACACAGTTCTGTCTTCACAAACTCTTTCTTGGTGCATCTGCCTGTTGGTCTCTTCCTATGAGGACATCAGGAAGCCTGGTCTAGAGCCAGCCTAACAAGATTGTTGTGACTTACTCACCTCCTTAAAGCCCCATCTCTCACTGCAGCTACTTTCTGAATCCTGGGGTTTTGGGCTTGAAATGTGAATGAGATGTTGACTCATGCACAACACCTTCCCACCAGGCCGAAGGGGCTGTCAAATGGCGGGTCTCACCTGTCCTTGTGCTGATGAGTTCTGATGCTTTCTCCTCACTTGGCTGCAGAGCCTGAGCTGTGAGTGTTACTCGGCCACAGGGCACCCTCAGCTCATGCAGCAGTCCTCTCGTCTTATTCCAGTGTCATCCCTTCCAGTGTGGACAAGGATGCAAGGAGCTGGCACACTCGATTAGTCTTCCTCATGCTGTTTCGGAAAACAAGCTGCCCGCTCGCAGTGTCTATACCAGCTGAGTCATCCAGGCCTTGGCTGGGGCTTCGCCTAGTCTTGAATGTGCTCGACAGGGGAGCCTGGAATGTGTCACAAAACAAAAACAAACATCTTGCTCATAAGACAGGAGAAAGCAAAACATGAACAGCTCCTGACCCTGTGCTATTGTTCTCTTGCACCTCCAGCACCGGGTCCCCCAATCCCAGTTTCTGGTCCCACTAAGTTGGTACTAGGATTTGTCCTCCAAAGGTCGATGTGGTGGGAGTCTGGTCTCCAAGTAATGCCAGGAAGAGGTGGTGGGAAAGCTGGAACTGTCGTAGTGGTGCATTGTTTACCTCCCACGCATGAGACTCTGGTTCGACTCCCGGCACCCCCAAAAGCAGGGGTAACTTTAAGAGCAAAAGCCTAGTGAGGAGCAGTTCAATCACAGGGGTACCGCTTTATGAGTCGATTCATATCTTGAGAGACTGGGTTAGTCCTCCTGAGACGGGCTTCCGTCTCATGAGAAAGAATTAGATCTTTTGAGACCTGGTTGGGGACTGATTGTTACACTGCACATCACCCCCCCCCCCAGCCCACACCACGTGCTCCCTCCAAACATACCCACATACATTTTAGGTCCTGCACTATATGCTTGACTTCCAGAACTCTGAGCTCATAAACCTCTTTTCTTTACAAACCACAGGCATTTTGTTAGAGCAATGCAAAACATTTTAAGACAGGTCCACTGGATTTTGAATGTATTTTCCATTTTTAAAACAAATGAATGGACCTAGAGGTATAGCTCAGGGATAGACACTGTGCTTAGTATGCATGAGCCTCTGGGTTCCAACCCCAGCACCAAAAACAAAACAAATCCAAAATTGAATTAACAAAAGGGCGATGGGTATAGCTCAGTAGTTGAGCACTAGTCTAACATGCTGAGTCCATGGTCCATCTTGAGCACCACAAAGCAAAGCAAAAGATAAAACACAATCATGTGAATCTATGTGTACAGTGAAATATTTAGAAGAGCTTTCCGCATATGACTGGATAGCACTGCTAGAGCTTAGGGCAGGAAGGACAGTATGGGAAAGATGGTGAAGGGATCTGAACATTTCATACATATTTATAAAACAGGCCCGAGGACAAGCAGAGGCCGGAGTCAGCCAAGGTGGGAAGTCTGGCTTCCCGCGGGCAGAGTGCTGGAGGTGTGAGGAGAAACTGCAAGTCTGCGTTGCTAGGGGATGTAGAGGTACAGGTGAGCCAGGCACAACAGGACAACACGGTGCGATTTCACTTCGGCAGACTCTGAGAGCAGCGGCTCTGAGGCAGGCGGGAGTATGCGGTTGCCAGGGCCTGGGGGAGGAAGCCAGGGAGTTAGCACCTAGCAGGGAAGAAGCTGGGCAGGACGGTGGGGACAGCTACATGGCAGTGTGAATGTACCTGGTAGACCCAACTACACGTTAAAAATGGTCATGATTTGCCAGGTACATTGGGCCTATACCTGCAATCCCTACAGCTCCATTGGCTGAAGCAGGAGGATCTGAAGTTTGAGGCCAGCCTGGGCAACTTAGTGAGTCTCTGCCTTAAAATAAAATTTTAAAAGGGGTGAGAATGGAGCTTAGTGTTCAACAGCCAGTTCTCAAAAAAGTCAAGATGGCAAATTTTACGATCTGTATATTTTATCACAATAAAAGCATATAAAATTATGTTGTTAAAGGTGAATTATACTGCACACTACACACACAGCTTTCAGCTAAAGATCTGACGGCTTTGCTCACTGAGACTGGCTCTAACAAAGATACTAGTCTTTTAGACGCCCGCCCGGGGTACGGGGACAGACAAGGAGGGAGCTGGCCCACCCCAGCTAATAGGTTAAGGCGCTCCCCAGGGGAGGCTCAGCATTTCTCAGTCTTCTCTCCTCTTTGTCTACCTCTTGGGTTGAAAACAGAACAAAACCGGATGGGGTGGGGCATGCTTATGTTCCCAGCACTCTGAGAGGCTGAGACAGGAGGGTTATGAATTTGAATCCAGCCCAGGCAATTTAGAGACTCAATGAAACCCTAACTCAAAATAAACACTAAGGAAAACACTCAGAGTGAGGTCCTGGGTTCAATCCCCAGTACCACAGATGGGGGGGGGGCAAGCCAAGAACACGTCACACCTTCCTCAGTCTCGTCTCCGCCCTCTGCCTCACGTCCCTGCTGTGCTTCCTCTACCAAACCCTCCCTGAACCTCTCTTTCCTCATAACTGCCACAGTCACCCATTCCTCATGGCTCCCGCATGTCTGGCTTGCTGTTTGGTCTTGTCAGCTGAGGGGGCATGGGAGTGACTCCTGGCTAGAAGTTCCTCAAAGCTAGGGCCAGGCCCTGTGGTGCACGTCTATGTCCCTGCCACTAGGCAGACCAAGGCAGGAAATACTTTGAGCCCTCCAGGCCACATAGCCAGCATGCTGGGCCCTATCTCAAAGGAAAAAAAGGTGACTTGAAGGTAAAGACCGGGTCTTTGTCTCTTCAGGGTCTGTTCAGCTCCCCACCAAAGTCTAGCACACAGTGAGTGTATACATGTCCAGGCATCAGAATACTACTCAGTGCTAAAAAGAAACCAACTGTTAGACCATTAGAAAGTTTAAATGTATGTGTCACACAAGGGCCTAAAAAGGTTACAAATGTACCACGGATTCCAACTATGTGACACTCAGGAGAGGGTGAAACTATAGGCAGTGAAAAGAAATGTGCTTGCCAGAGATAGGGGCAGGAGGGAGGGAAGGATATGTAAACCAAGGGGTCTTTAAGGGCTCATTAGGTCATAGGAGGCCGTAATAGTGATCATGTCAAAATTCATAGAATGTAAGGGCTGGGGATTTAGCTCAGTAGTTCTGGTGTCTGCCTTGCAAGCGCAAGATTCTCAGTTTGATTCCCAGTTATCACAATGCTGTGAGTCACCACACCCACCAGCAATCAGTACCACACACCACAATGCCAGGCATGGTGGCTCACACTTGTAATCCCAGCACTCAGGAGGCAGAGGCAGGAAGATTGCTGAGTTCAAGGCTTGCCTGGGCTACACAGTGAGCTCAGGGCTAACCTGAACTACAAAGCGAGACCCTGTCTCAAAAAAAAAAAAAAGTTCATAGAATATATGACTCAAAGAGTGAAACTTAACATAAATTATGTACCCTAGTTAATAATATTGTATCAATATTGGTTCACCAATACCAAACTTTTTTTTTTTTCAGTGCTGAGAAGTAAATTCAGGGCTTTCACACTGGGCTATATTCCCAAACCTTTTTATTTTTCATTTCCCAGGCTGGGTTTGAACTTGCAGTACTCTTGATTTGGCCTTCCAGAGGGCTGTGATAAGGGGCGTGTGCCATTGCACCCAGTTTTGAACCAATATGCTAATACAAACTATTAATAATAGCAGAACTGGAGTGGGGAGTATTGCTTAATTTTCCTGTAAACCTAAAACTGCCCTAAGAAAAACACAATCTACAACGTGTGTGCGCGCGTGTGTGTGTGTGTGTGTGTGTGTGGAGAAAGAGAGAGTTGCTGCTGGTTCCTATTAGATCATCCATATGGACACTCTCAGTTATGAAGGAGCCGGGGAGATTTATCCAGGCCTGATGTTTTCCAGAATTCAGTGAAGCTGTGACGCCCAGGGTTCAATCTCGCTTTAAAAAAAAAAAAAACAGTGAAACTTAATTGGGAGTAAATTAAAATTTTTCCTTGAAGTCAAAGAAAAGTTAAAGGAGGACTAAGCATTTACTTGTGAGTTAAAAATTCACACAGGAAACTTTGAGATTTGCCCCTAGGTATTTGTGCTTCTTCTATTTGGCCCTTTGTGGCCTATTTTGTATTTAAATCACAAATGGTTTGTAGAAAGACAAAGCACTCTTCACCTAAGCTCTCTGATCCTCCACTGGGCCTCCATCTCAGAAGGGAGGACCAGCCACCAGAGTTAGGACCTCCATGTGCCCAGTCACCGCCTGCCAGACGCTGGAGAGCATGGCAGGAACCGCAGTGCAGAGAGAAACTGAAACTGATGTCAACAGATATTTATCAAGAAGGAGCCCGAGCAAAAGGCGATGGGGCGGGACAGCCATTCTCAGCGGCTGACTTGTTTCAATCACGGACCAGGGCGAGTACACAGTGCCTGGCGTGCCCGGGAACTTGGGTGCCTTCTCACCCCTCCCAACCCAGCACACATTGACACCAACAGCTTCTGGTCCCTCCTGCTTCCTGCGGGCCGCCCTCAGGGCTGGGAGTCCCCATGGCCCTAACATTATTCTGTTTCCAGGAAGACTCTTGAACTCAGGGTGCAAATGTGCCCCAGGGAGGGACAGATCCAAGGGGAGCATCTTGCTGTGTCCCTAGCCCCTGCCTGTCTGTCCTCTGTCATGCTTTCCCTCTGATGCCAGCTTCAGGTTAGAGGGCTAGAAAAGCAGCCTTGCGAGAGAGCTCATCTCTTAAGTGGGGGACAGAGAAGCCAAAGAAAACCTTGGTCTCCACGCATCACAAGGGTTATCACTGCAGGCCACACTGACCAGTCATGTTCTAGGTCAGGCCCCTGGGGGCAGAGCCCCAGATAGCGTGTCTTGCTCGAGAGACTGTGGGGGTGGGCTGGCTTGCAGAAGGAAAGGGTGAAGGTGAAGGGGGCAGAGAGAGTGGGCAGCAAGCCAGAGGTGGCCAAGGAAGCCAGGGGCGCCCTCAAGATTGGCCTCACCTTTGGGCACGGCCTGGGGGTTCCGCAGTTCCATGCTTGAAACAAAGGGGCTAGGCCCTTAGATGGCCCATGGACTGAATACAGGCCGCCCCTTCAAGGAGGGGGACACCTCCCGCTGAGGTTGTTCGCATAGGTTGAGAAGACTGAAGCTGAGCACTGGCTGTCTGGGGAAAAGGCAGCAGACTGCACGCCGGCAGTGCCCAGGAAGGGCTGGCCTTGGAAGCAGCCGCTGGACATAAACAAGACCGCCGCCATGACATGGCTAGATGTTCCAACACCCCTTCTGACTGCTTGCCTCTATTGGGTGGTAAGGGAAGGGCCTTCATTCCAGTCACTCTTGTTTTTTTGCGCTGGGAATTGCACCCAGGGCCTTCGTATTCAGCTATGTCCCCTCGTTTTTTTTCTTTTGGTTTTGACACAGGGTCTTGCTATGTTGCACAGGTTAAATTAATCTGAGACCCTCCTGCCTCAACCTCCCTGAATCCTGTGGTTACAAGTGTGTACCACCAGTTCTGGCTTCCGGTGGTCTTCCTGACAGTCACATGCAGGGTATCTGGACAGGTACCCTCCAAAAAGACCCAGTCTCAAAATGCCACTAGAACCACGGTTTAGGACCCTGCTGGCAAGTGTTGGCCTGTCTTGGGGACTCCCTAGCCAGCTTCTAAAAGCAGTTTAGCTTCCGTAAGAACAGCAGCGGGGAAAGGTGTTAGCCTGGCACATGCTGTTCCAGATGCTTTGTGTCTGTTCACCTCATTTCATTCTCGTGACAACCCTCCAAATGAGGCCTTATTGTTTATTATCCTTATTTTACAGATGGGGAGACTGAGGCCTGGAGAAGTTCACTAACTTACTTAAGTAATATGGTTGGAAGTAGCATAGCCAGGGTTTCAACCTAGGTGGTTTGATTCACTAAGATAATACTGCGCCTACATTGCCCCTGGTGGGGTAGGGTGGGGAGTAGAGTGTTTTCATTCTTTGGTGGCTTTGTTGTTGTCATTGTTGTGTGTTTTTAATAATACTGGGAATTGAACCTAGAAAACACTGAGCTAGATCCCCATCAATCTGAATTTTTTAAAATTATTTTTGAGACCAAATCTGGCTAAATTTCCCAGGCTGAGTTCAAACTTGCAATCTTCCTGCCTCAGCCTCCCAAATTGCTGGAAGTATAGGTGTGTACCACCACACCCTGCTTACAGGAGTGTTTTAATAAATTTTTTCATACATCAGAATCACCTGTAGGTCACTTTTCATATACAAAATTCTGAGCCTGCTCCTGAACCTACCAAGTCCAGATTCAGGGCCAAAGAGCAGGAGACATCTATATGTTTGGCAGATGTCTTATTACTTTTCTCATTGCTGAGACAAAATCCCCGATACCCAAAGTTAAAGGAAGAAATTATTTTGGCTCATACTTTGTAGAGGTTTCAGCCCATGCTCAGCTGGCTCCGAGGCACAGTAGTGTGGCAGAAGGGATTGGTAGAGGAGAGCTGCCCATAGCACAACTCTAGGAGGAGAGAGATAAATAGACACACAGGCCCTCCCAGGCCACGCCCACCATGACCAGACTGTACCTCCCAACATTACCTGCTGCTGTAAACTCAACACGGGACCTACCCGTTGAGAAGGATCAGGGCCCTGATCCCCTCACCTCCCCAAAGCCCTGCCCGTGACCTAAACAGAGTGTCCAGAACGGCCATCCCTGGGCAGCTCTGGAATCCAGAGACTCCGATGAGAGAGCAAATCCTGACCTTTCCACCTTCTACCTCTGTGACCTTGGAAACCTTCCCTGACCTTTCAGCCTCAGATTTTCATAATTCTAAAATAAAACTCTCCAGGTGTGGTACTACCTGCCTGGAATCCCAGCACACTGGAAAGTTACAGCAGGAGGATCCCAAATTTGAGCCCGGCCCGGCTAATTTAGTGAGACTCCCATCTCAAAATAAAAAATAAAATGGTGCTAGGGATAAGCTCAGTGTGAGAGCCCTGGGCTCAATCCCCACTACCAAGAATAGCATTTCTCCTCTGAAGATGTTTGTGAACCGCCAGCTGTGAAACGTGGTACATATGGTGTATTTCCTGACTTAGGGTAGACTGACTTAAGACTTTCCGATGGTCACAGGCAATGCCCTTTTGGTAGAAACCACATTTTCAGTGCTGCACCTGGATCTACTCCTGGGCTGGTGCTATGTAGTCCATCCTCTCTGGAGATGCCAAGGGAAGTGGTGGCCACCACAGCTCCCTGACAGCCCTTCGACCATGATGGACACAGCCATGTTCAACAGCATGCTATGTTGCTGGGCTTGGCTGGGCCACAGCAACTTGGCTGGTTCTCTATGTTTGATGCATTTTCAATTTACAATATCCATATATTTGGGGGGATTGAGGCAGTATCTTGCTATGAAATTCACTCTAGCCTTAAACTCACTATGTATCCCAGGCTAGCCTCCAGTTCCTCCAGGCTATCAGGAGATCCTCCTGCTTCAGCCTCCTGAGTGCTGAGATTACAGGAGTACACCACCACATCCAGCCGATTGATGGTATTTTTGACTTATGATGAGTTTACTGGGGTGTGTCCCCATCATAAATCAAGGAACATATATATATATATATATGTATATATATATATATGGCATCTCATATATATGTGAATATGTAGAATCACAGGGATAGAATGACAAAGACTCTCACATTTAAACTTTAAATTTAACTTTTTTTTTTGAGACAGGGTCTCACTTTGTAGTTCAGGCTGGCCCTGAGCTCACTATGTAGTGTAGGCAAGCCTCGAACTCAGCAATCCTCCTGCCTCTGCCTCCCAAGTGCTGGGATTACAGGAGTGAGTCACCATGCCTGAAATTGTGGTGTGTGGTACTGATTGCTGGTGGGTGTGAGTCACCCCGCCCAATATTATATCATTGTATGTGGTTACTGGGATCAAACCAGGGACCTTGCGCTTGCTAGGCAAGTGGCGGAACCACTGAGCTAAATCTCCGGCCCTAAATTTAACTTTTTATAAAGACAATATAGTAAAGTTTCACATAGATAAATATTTTTTAACCCAAAGCAAAAATGTTGAATCAAATCATGTATAAAAAGTCCTGGGCTCACAGTACAGAAATACAAGTCAATGTCCTTGCTCTTACAAGGACAAACAAAAGCCAAATCCCCAGTGGTGGTGTTTACTTTGGAGCCATGAGTGCTATAGAAAATAAGGACTTGAAGGAGTTGAAATGAGAGAGACAGAGATCATTTCCAGCTGGCCTCTTTGGGGGAGGCAGCGCTGGAGTAGGCTTTGAGAAAAGGGGAAGAATTCAATAGGCAGGAAAAGGGGGAAAGAACATCCCAGTGGTAGCGGAGAGCTTGGTTCAAAGGGCAAAGAGACTTGTTAGGCATGCGCAAAGAAGGCTGAGCGGACACTTGGCTTGGCATAGCCAGTCCGTGGAGCACAGTAATGCCAGCTTCGAGGCAGGGAGAGTGGGGTGAGCAGGAGCACACTAGTCTCTAGTTACAGGCCTTCCAGGCTTGGGAGGAACTGAGGCCAAAGTGGACTTGCTTTGTTTTGGTTTTGCTTTTTGAGACAGTCTCCCTGTGTAGTCCAGGCTGGCTTTGAATTCGCTGTGTTGTCCAGTCTGGGCTCAAACTCCTGCCTCACCCTCCCGAGTGCTGGGATTACAGACTTGCGCCACCATACTCAGTAACCCATAGTGAACTTTCTTCACAATTTTTGACCCTTGCGGACTGAGCCTAAAATAGGAAGCAAAGTCACTGCAAGCACTAACAATTAAAGTATGCCAGGCACATTTTTGAGACCCTGTCTCAAAAAAAAAATAAAAAATCAAATAAGCAAATGAAATAAAACAGGGATCCTCACCCTGACTTGCCCCGGCCCAAGCACACACCCGCAGGCAGGAGCATGTGTGCCTGGGTACAATATGTGCTTGTGAGCACCACAGTGTGTGGCGTGCGCGGCAACCACTGTGGGAGCATGCACGTTGTAATGACACATGGTATTTCCTGGGATTGTGTGATATACTGGCTTGAGTTATGAGTGCCGTGTGTGCTAACCACATTCCTGAAGGCTAATCTTTCTGAGCAACAGAGAAAAGGGCAGAGAAAAGTCAGCAGCCGAAGTATGTATCCGCAGAGCACGTCATCTGCCTCTGGCAGCGAGGACCGGTGCCACAGGCCAGGGTGGGGTGGCACAACCAGGCGGTGTGAAAAAGGAAGCCAGCTGTGCAAGCAGGGCACTGACGTGGTCCCAGGTAAAGAGGCAGCGCTCAGATCTGACTAGCAGATTTTCCTACCCCCACCGGCCAAGTGCCCACGGTGGGTCTACATTTAACCGCTAACAAATGTACCCGGATGTCTTCCAGATCCAGTCTCTCCTGTGTATACACTCAGGGTATATGGAGAGAGCTAGAGATAAACACTTTTTTAAAAAGTTAAAGCTTGATTAGCTGAATACCGTGAGGCCCTGGGAAATTGAGTTTAAGAAAAATTTGGATAATTGGAACAGCACATAATATCAAGAATGTTAAATACACAAGTCAGCTGAGCACGCAGAGTTTATGGCAAGCTCTGATTAAAATGCAGTTTCTGATAATCAAAGTTTTAATGGCAGAGGCTCATTTGAATTTCTTCTGTATAAAAGGGAGATTAGATATCATGTGCACAGAATATCTTGTGATGTTTTCCATTCTTCCCAATTCCAGTTGGGTCACATAAATGCTTTTTAGATATTTATTTCGCAAAGAAGTCCTCAAGCCTTGGTCTGCCCCAAACTAGCCAAAACAGGACTTGCCGCAGATGTGTTTATCAGATTGCTATAAATTTAAGGAGAGGCAAAGCCTGCCTATCGTCTAAGTAATTTCAAAATCAAAGCCATCCCAGGCACACCAGAAGCCTAGAGCAGCCGAGAGATAGACCAAGTTTATAAACTTCCCTAATATGTTTATTGTGAGGATGGCAATTACCCAATATCCCCGCCCTCTTGGGTCTTAGATGGGAATATTTCCAAAAAAAAAAGAAATCTGTGTTTGACTGTATTTTACCAGTCGTAATTCCAGATGTCTACAATACCCCAGTGCCAGGTATGGGGGCAGGGAGGAAGGCAACAAGGAAGCTGCTGATAATTTTGTCACAGTCTAACGTCCTACTGGGGTTGGCTGTGGTGGTGATGGCAGCAGGCCTAATATGGAGCCTTATTCCTTCTCCTTCTCCTTCTCCCTCTCCCTCTCCCTCTCCCTCT
>PVIC010017656.1:0-24718 GCA_004025085.1 Thryonomys swinderianus
CCCCGGAACCACTGAGCTAACCCTCCGGCCCTTCATGAGAGAATTTTAAAAACTGTTACTAGGTAAGGCATTTTGTTTGAACACAAGATCCTCCAAAAAGTAGCAATTATTTTCAATGCCTGGCCTTACCCGAGGGCAGACAACATTCTTGGAGCTGATCGGTCAATGCTAATGAAAAACATAATTATGGGAAGAAAAAATTCTTTACTTTAAAAAATGTATTATTCCACTTTTGAAATAACTATAGCCTATAATTGTTGAAATTTATAGTAAATTATCTCAATTTAGTCTGTTTTTATCAATTTAAAATAATCGCATCCTGCAGAAGGCCTTCTTCTAAGGTAACATTCTAACAAAAAGCCCAGCACATTAACACAAAACAAAGACGGCTCATTCCTGCAGCTCCGGTCTCCCCGCTGAGGGCACAGTGGAGGGTCTGCTCTCGTCTCCTGCACTCTGGTGAGTTACCTACTTGCTCCTTTCTGAGGGCTGCTATCTGCACATCACCTTGATGTGAGAGGCAGATTTAAACCACACTTTGTTTTGCATAATCCCTAGGCTGGTCACCAACAGAAAAGCATCTCAGCCACTGCAGTCAGCCAACCTGCCTGCATTCGAAGCTAGTAGCCAGTCCTGTTTTCTTTCCACAGAGAAAACAACGTTTTGTTGTTGCGTTCTTCTTCCTTTGGAGTGAGGTTTTCACAGGTGGAAGGTGATGGGTGCACTCTCCTGTTCAAAAAAGGGAGCTCTGATTAAAAGGCTTAAAACCCGAAAGTGAACAGCTACCAAGCAAAACATCCTGTTGCAGTAAACATCTCTGCAATAAAAATGTAATTTGTAGTATTTTCTACCTAAAAATTATTTATAGAATCTACAAGAGAAGTTCCACAAGGACTCTCTTAAGGTTTAGCAGGTTTATACTGACAAGGACTTCTCTACACACTCATACTTTCTGGGTGCCCCTCAGGGTCATGAACTCAGAGGAAGTAAACAAAGCCTTGAAGAGAATCAAGGCAGAAGTCTGGCTCAGACTGTACTCGAGGAGCCCTCCGAGAACACCACAGCTGTACCACACTCATCCTCCCTGTGAGGAGGCGACGAGATTGGAGCCCAATATTTACTTGGCAGCTACTGTCTCTGAAGACCCTTCAAAGGCTGGATCTGGAAGCTAACTTTACAATTCACTGATACTGTGCCTTTTGCCAAAGCCCGGATCGGGTGCTGGACGTTAAAGTGGAAAGGAAGTGCTCGCTTCGGCAGCACATAGACTAAAGCGGAAAGGAAGAAGACAGCTGTTGCTCTCCTCCTGGGAAACCAGCCATCAGTCTGCGAGGAGCCCCTGCTGGGGATTATGCTGAGGGTAGTGCTGACCCTGGGCTGGGGACATAACCAGCCTGTTTGAGAGTGAGTGACATTGGCCTAGGAGGCTTAAAAGCCCTGTGCAGGACAACTCTTCTGACCCCTCCCTGCAGCCCAGCAGGCTGAGCCGGAGCTGGGGAACCACATGGAAACTGCTCAGTGGGCTGCTCCTGGCCAAGAGCTGTCAGCAGCAAACTCGGTTTTATTCTTCAGCCATGTCCTACATGCTATTCACATAAGCATTTCCTGACCTGGAAAAAGGTGTAGGGGGAGCCTTTGCCTGCACACCACGGAGTGACTCCCTTTCTCCGTGAAGACTGTCAGGGTACACCAAGGTGTGATTCTTAGCCTCCTCTTGTCTCCAAGGTGACCCCTGCTTCCTTACCTCCTCTTTTCCCTGCTGCTGCACTGTTTCTGTTCATTCCCAGGCCAAGGGTAGACTGCAAAGAGAACACAGAGGTGAGTCACCGCCGGGTGGGGGCTCCCAGACACCAAACCCAGCTGCACTACAGTATGGAGGGGGCTTCCCTGTAACAGTGTTTGATTTTGGAATAACTAAATTTATCTGGAACCTGACTCGCACTTCTAGAACTACTATGTAGTTCCTATTATTATCATTATTACTATTATTTTTTTTTTTTGAGATAGGGTCTCGCTTTTGTAGTTCAGGCTGGCCCTGAGCTCACTATGTAGCCCTGGCAAGCCTTGAACTCAGCAATCCTCCTGCCTCTGCCTCCCGAGTGCTAGGATTACAGGCTTGAGCCACCAAGTCCAGCTACTATTATTGTTTTGCAACAGCATCTCACTTCAAGCTAGCTCCCAACTCACAGTGATCCTCCTCACTCTGTCTGGCCAGTGCTGGGATTACAGGCCTGTACCACCACAAACGGCCTAGTGTTCACTGTCAGTGCTTTGAAGACTATAATTTGATGGCTTGAATAAGAATTCTTACTTTGGGAAAAGGACAAAAATATTTAGAATTTAAGAAACTGTTTACTTATTTTCAATTATAGTTCTCCATTAAGGACCAATACATTTAAAATTTAATCATAAAGCTGGGCATAGTGAGATAGGCCTGTGACCCCAGTACTCCCAGAGGCTGAGGCAGGAGGATTGCTGAGAGTTCAAGGCCAGCCTGGGATAGATACATAATGAGTTCAAGTTCAGCCTATTCTACACAGGAAGAGCCTGTCTCAAAACAAAACCAAACTATCAACCAATCATCAAACAGAATGGCTACAAACTAGAAAAGAAAATACAACTTCAGGCCTTCTTATTGCCCGACACCACACTCTGAGCCTGTTGCCTCCCACCCCAGTCCTGTGGACAGGGCCACATGTACCTGGAAGCGTGTGGCAGACTGGGCCTGCGTATAGCTGCTTAGGGTGCTTGGGCTCACTGGTTGCAGGCGAAGGTGTGGCAGATGCAGCGTGTTCCCCTGGGGACTCAGCCGGCCTGGGCTATGTGCACTCTGCACCCCAGCCCTGTTCCAGCTCCCTGCCAGAGAAGCCAGCAGCCTGGCATTGCTCACGCGGCCCACTAGCTCTTTGGTGGCCTCTTGGGGGCATGGTGCAGGTTCGGGTTCATGCTCTTGGGGTGGTGGGATCCCAAGGACAGGGTTCTGCAGGTCCTTGGTTGGCAAGTTCACCACTGAGTGCTGGGTGCCCTGGGACTGAGAGGACCCAGGCTGCCAGCATCCCTGAGTCCCTGGGCCCAGAGGTGTGAGTGTGGGCAGTAGCCGGGGGCGTGGGGCCACTCGTGCTGAGCCACTGGTGGGGCGCATGTTGGGAGGGCGAGGCTGCACCCGCAGGTCTCTCTCAGGCTGCAAGGAAACATTGAGCAGATGTTACTCAGGGTTCTTCTCACCGCCTGTTAGAGAAAAGCAGAGATAGGAGAAAGTGATCCCTATGAAGCACTTTGGCATTTCACAGCCTCAAGGCAAAATCTTTAAATGGCTTATATTTTAAGATTCTGATTGAGAATAACTGTGCAGTTTTGCTGCATCAGGCATAATTTCTGAGGATGTTAAAATTTTATCTCCAACAGTATCATTTCCATTTTATGGAAAAGAACACAACTGACTGTATACAGTAAGCACTGCTGCCCACGTTCCCTATGGATGGCCTGTGTGACCCTGATGCTCTAGGTGAAGGGCGGCCATGCATTGTAGACCGGGTTGTTCCCAGCACTGTGGGAGGATGAGGCAAGAGGGTGCCAAGTTCCAGCCTCACCTGGGGAGCTTAGCTAGACTGTCTCACAAAAAAGAAAAAAAAAGACAAGAGAACAGTGGCACACCTGCCACTTACACCGACTGTGCACATGGGATGGTTCCTGTGGAATGCCCACTTTCTTTTGTGTGCCTGGGACCCGCACAGGTGGCAGAGAGCACCCAGCCCAAGTGAGGTCTGGCGCTGCCTCCCCATGCAGGAGCTGGGCACGTGCTCTGGCCACCATCGGAAGCACCCTGGCCAGCAGCTGGTTCCGGTGTGGGGGAGAGGGCCCTAGGCCTTTTTAAAAATTTTCTTTTTATTTGAATCTTTATTGGTACGTTTTATGCATACACATCATGATCCATACGCCTTTTCCCTCTGCTGATTTTGCTTTGCATCCTGCATTGCATCAGAGCCTGAGAGCCCCAGTGGACATGGCAGGCACCGGACTTCACCCCACGACTCCTCCCAGCCAGTCACACAGGGCATGGTCTAGACCTACCGGCTCAGGACAGAATGAAAGTTCCACAAAACTTCATGGTTTGGGGCTGGAGATTTAACTCAGTGGTTCTAGCGCCTGCCTAGCAAGTACAAGGTCCCTGGTTTGATCTGCTGGTAACCGCATACAACGAAACAGTGTGTGATGACTCATGCCCGCCAGCAATCAGTACCACACACCACAGTGTTGGGGGTGGTGGGTCACACCTATAATCCCAGCACGCAGGAGGCAGAGGCAGGAGGATTGCTAAATTCAAGGCTAGCCTGGGCTACAGAGTGAACTCAGGGCCAGCCTGAACTACAAAGTGAGAACCTGTCTCAAAATAGATAGATAGTGTGGGGAAAGTTGAAAATCAAAGGAAGACTTAGCAAAACAGCAGCCAGCAGGAGTGGGCGGGGCGGAGCATCTGTGCAAACAGTTCCTCACAAGGGAGAGAACCTATATGATGTTGCCAGGAAATCTGGGCAACAGCGTGAGACTGGAGAGCAATGGGAGCTGGGAAGGAAAAGTCGCGTAGAGACGAATGGCACCTGTGCTGCTCCAGTGCCAGGGTGGCTGAGATCTGCAGCTTCAAGTCCACCACAGACACCTTCAGGGTGATGTCAGGACTCCAGGCTGCGGAGGCTGTGCTACTGCCTCAGTCTGACATCTCCATGTGCCCCATCCCATGAAGTCACAGTCTAAAGCAAGTCCCACAGGTTGGCAGTGTGTGTGTGTGTTGGGGGGGACGTGTCTAGCACATGCACAGCCCTGGGTACCTCGGCAAGACTCCTGTGCAAAACCTGTAGCTCTGGAGAAGAATGTGAGCTTCAAATAAAAAGCAGGGCGAGGGCAGGCTGCAATGCTGACAGAACAAAAAAATGCCCAGAAAAGAAAAAAACTCAGACTGGGAGGGTCAAGATCCCAGACACACAAAAAGAAATCACCAAACCTTTCTTCCAAAAGAAAGAATGCCAGTGAGGTAAATAAAATCAACCCTGGCACTGTGGGAGGCTGAGGCAGGAGGACTTCAAGTTTGAGCACTGCCTCAGCAACTTAGTGAGACACGTTCTCAAAATAAAAATAAAAAATAAAAGGGCTGAGGGTCTAACTCAGTGTGAAGGCCCTGGCCTCAACCCTAGTATCACAAAAACAAATTGGAAAATGAAATACCTGCAATTTTCTAAGAAAAGAGTGTTTGTGCCCTCTCCCCCAAGGTACTAGGCATCTAAACCAGGAATACTCTTTTTTTTTTTTTGGCTTTTTGAGACAGGGTCTCACGTTGTAGTTCAGGCTGGCCCTGAGCTCACTATGGTGCCCAGGCAAGCCTTGAACTCAGCAATCCTCCTGTCTCTGCCTCCTGAGTGCTGGGATTACAGGCGTGAGCCATCACTGTCTCCATGCCCAGCATTATATGTGGTTACCGGGGATCAAACTCAGGACCTTGCGCTTGTGAGGCAGGCGCCAGAACCACTGAGCTAACCCTCCGGCCCAGGAATACTCTTAACATGAACCTTTTTCTCAAGTCATTTTTATCTTTTTTATTGACACAGGGTCATATGGGAGACCAAATGGGAACATAACTCCCTCCTCAGTGAGTAATCAAGAGAAAGAGGGCGTGCAAGCATGCTGTCACACCGCAGGGAGAAATACAAACACCTGAGGCTAAATTGTTTACCTGGAGGAGCAACACAGAGGGATTGAGATGGGTGAATCCTGTGGAATCTAGTTCCTTGTGCCCTTGTCTGAGTGAATAAAGCCAACAAACACTATTTGGTAAACCTACATCACATGACTTACATTTAGTAGCAGTGGTATTCTACTGCTTCCCTGGGTCACACTCATTTCCTCTTCGCTGTCATCATGTTAAACTATGTGTGCTTCTGAAGGTGAACTTTCTGACTCCTAGATTTAATCTGTCTCTGCGTCTCTTTACTTTTCATCTTGTCACTCCTTGGTCAGGTTCGAGTTTATAGGCTGCTTCCAACAGGCTCACTAAATTGCCAGATGGGTCTCAAACTTGCAGTCTTCCTGACTCAGCCTCTTGAGCAGCTAGGGTTGCAGGTATAAAATGATCTGGGCCATAGAGTGTTCTTGAAATAAAAACACTTACTTCCCCACCCAAAATCCTTATTGTTGTGTACTAACACCCAACTCTTATTTTTTTTTTTGAGACAGGGTCTCACTTTGTAGTTCAGGCTGGCCCTGAGCTCACTGTGTAGCCCAGGCAAGCCTGGAACTCAGCAATCCTCCTGTCTCTACCTCCCGAGTGCTGGGATTACAGGTGTGAGCCACCACGCCCGGCACTGTGGTATGTGGTATTGATGGCTGGTGGGCGTGAGTCTCCACTTCCAGCATTGTATGTGGTTACAGGGGATCGAACTCAGGACCTTGCGCTTGCAAGGCAGGCGCCGGAACCACTGAGCTAACCCTCCAGACCTAACACCCAACTCTTAATAGTCATCTATATACATACTATTATTGGGAAAAGAATTAGAAAATAAAAAGGCAGACCAAATGCATACAAAGCTAATGAAATACATTAGGAAATGAAAATTAGAACATTTCAGCTGGAGCCACCAACACAATGAAAGGGGGAAAACCCTAAAATGAACAAATGAACAAAGCCTATATCACAGCTCTCCAATTTGAATTAATATTTTTAAATAGCACTGAAAAAAGGTCCAAACATCAAAAGAATGAAGTTTCACCAGCTGTGTAAAGTCCCTAGAAAAGAAATAATAAATAAGATAAACATAAAAATATAGAAGAAATCATCCTGAAATAAAAGACTTGATTCTTTATGTTAAAAAGGTGCAAGGGTATAGAGAAAACTGACCTAGAATAGTTAATTCCAACACATATCCTAAGACCATTACACTTAAAAAGACAAAAGGATCAAGTCATTTACAAAGAAAAGCTACTTGGGGGCCGGAGGGTTAGCTCAGTGGTTCCGGCACCTACCTCGCAAGCACAAGGTCCTGAGTTTGATCCCCAGTAACCACATACAGTACTGGGCATGGTGACTCACGCCCACCAGCCATCAATACCACATACCACAGTGCCGGGTGTGGTGGCTCACGCCTGTAATCCCAGCACTCGGGAGGCAGAGACAGGAGGATTGCTGAGTTTGAGGCTTGCCTGGGCTAAACAGTGAGCTCAGAGCCAGCCTGAGCTATAAAGCAAGACCCTGTCTCAAAAAAAAAAAAAAAAAAAGAAAACCTACTTGGATTGGCAGGAAAATTAACATAAAATAAGTATTGAGATAAATGCTGAAAGAATTCATTGTCAGGAACCCTAAATGAAAAGAAATTCTAAAGAGCATTTTGATAATCTCTGCAGAAAGCATGTAAGTGAGCGAGGAATGAAAAGAACGTAAGATGGCTCTGGAGGTAAATAAATACCAAACAGTCATGCAACACAACTGGGGCCAAAGCACATGCAGATTTTACATGATGATGGGGTAGAGGAAATGAGTGTACTCACACCCAGGGCAGCAGTAGAATACCACTGCTACTGAATGTAAGTCATAGGAATTTTTACAAGACAATAATAAATCAAGGGTGCACACTGTAACTTCCACAGTAACCACTAAAAGAAGCCAGAAAGAGAAGTTATCACTAACCAAAATAAAGAACACAAAAAATAGAATAAACCTAAAAAAGCCAAAACAAAAAGCCCAAAATGGGTGGTAAAATAGAGTACAAATGGTAAGATGAAATATGTGACTATATCAGAAATTGCATTAAATGCAAATGAGACAAAAGTCTAAGCTTAGTCAGACATAGTTGTACACACCTGCAAGCCCAGCCAGGGAGACAGGAAAGTCACAAGTTTGGGTTTGAAGTTCAAGTCAAGGTTGAGTAATTTAGCAGCTTAATAAGACATGTCTCAAAAAAGAAGGAAAAGGTTGAGTATATATTTCATTGTGAAGGCCCTGGTTCAATAGTTAGAATTGCAAAAACAAATACAACTATGCTCATCATTTTACAGAAAAATGAGCCAAATCATGTGCTGCTGCTTAAATTGCAAGTAACCACTTGAAAGGCAGAGTAGAATGAGAAGAACACACAACAGAAACACAAAGTGCAAGGAAGTATCACAATTGCACGTCTTTACTAGATCTAATGACAGATTTTCAAAATAGATAAGGTAAAAATTAAGAACTTTTAGGGCTGGGTAGGGATTTAGTTCAGTGGTTCTGGTGCCTGCCTCACAAATGCAAGGTCCTGAGTGGATCCGGTAACCACATACAATGCTGGGCATGATGACTCACACGCACCAGCAATCAATACCACATACCACAGTGCCGGGCGTGGTGGCTCACTCCTGTAATCCCAGCACTTGGGAGGCAGAGACAGCAGGATTGCTGAGTTCGAGAATTGCCTGGGCTACATAGTGAGCTAAGGCCAGCCTGAACTACAAAGCAAGACCCTGTCACAAAAAAACAAAAAAAAATTAAGAACCTTTAGAAAAATAAATCCACAAACACAAATTTTAACATATTTCTCTCAATAAATGATAGGAGACAAATCTCCTTGAAAAAAACCATGCAAAACAAATGAGAAAAGAGAAAGTAGCAGAAGACCTAATACCACAGTTATGAGCTTGGTCTATCAGCAGGTTACAAAGAGAGCACTGTGCAGTGACCAGATACAGTTTTCTCAAGGGTGTCGGTGGTGATTGTCAGTTAGCATAGTCACAGATTAAGCCTCACCTATTTCCAAGGGACTGAAATCATTATGTTCCCAACCACAGTGCAATTATGCTATAAATAAATACTAAAAAGTTTGTGACACTTTTAGAAACTACAGAGACCGCTTCTAAATAAGTCACTAGTCAAAAAGATATCACCAATAGTACCAAACAGCTCTACAGACTTAACATAATCCCTGCTAGGGTCCTAAAAGCATTTAAGAAAACCAGAAAAATCCATTTAAAATGTCACATAATAGTTATCCCATTTGATCTGGGATTTGATAAAGCATCTCCACATGCCCAAGAGACATCTGAAAGAGACTCTACTTCTCCATTCATCAGAGAGACGCAAGGTAAGACCACAGGACAACACCCCTGGACACCAATTGGAGTGCCAAAAATAAAGAGGACATGCCAAATGCCAACCAAAGCAGCAAGTCTCACTCATTATGGAGAGAATGTAAATTGGCTTAATCACTTTGCAATGGCTTTTGAAAACTGACAGTATCTACTAAAGGCAGAGTAAGCATTATCCATAATAAGCAATTTTTTTTGGTACTGGAGATCAAACTTGGGAGCTTGCAATAAGGTAGGCACCGGAACCACTGAGCTAAATCCATGTCCCCATAAGAAGCAAATATTAATACAGTATTTGGGGGCAGTGCTGGGCATTGAACCCAGGACAGGCTGAGCACTTACCACAGAGACCCCATGGGTTTAATGCACAATTACAGGAGGTAATTGCTATAAGATTAAACTGTGGTTCATCACCCTTTGTAGCTCTAGCACTATGAAATTTTTAAAAACTGCAAATTATTTTTAAGTCAAGTACAACCTTTTTAGTTGTGTTACAGACTTTAAAAAAAAAGGTATCCATTTCCACACTTTAATAAATAACTGCAGGCAGGAATATCAGCGAATAGCACTTTGTCCTCTCCTCCCAGACCCAGCCCTGCCTGAATAAGCCAGAGAAGGCCTGGTTGGCACAGCGTCACCTTTCTGCTGGGGTTCTTGCTCCCCATCTTCACCCTCAGCAGCTTCATCTTGTTCATAGTTACAGAATTTTCAGTGCTGTTTTGCCCAGAAGGCTCCACTTCCTCATCCTCATCAGTACACAAATTTTGTATAGAACCACCACTGCAAAGAAAGGAAGCAACATGAAGCTTGTGTAACACCTACCTGTCCACAACTAACAAGTTCTGCTGCGAGGCAGCAACTGCCAGAGCAAACCCAGGGTGTCACTTTGAGCCCATGGAACACATCTTCTGTAAAGGAGTCTCTTGGGAGAAAAGATTAGTGGATGAATACTGCGGTCAAGATCCAATCACCTGGGATGCTCTGAACACTGTACCACAGGTGGACATCTTTTGGTACCTGCTCTACCATCTGGGAACAGGCAGAATCCATTCCTGCAAGAATGCTTAGCCAAAGCTGTAAGTATGAACCTAGACCACAGCTCTTCAGGTTTCCATGACTCAGAATAAAAGAGAAATTGTCATGGTAGAGCAGTACCAGTTCCCTTGCATCTGAGAAGGAAAAAGAACACCTACTGTACTGTTACCAGAACATTTTCTGTTCTCAAAAGATATTAAAATGGGGACAACAGAATTTTTTTTTTTTTTGAGACAGGATCTCGCTTTGTAGTTCAGGCTGGCTCTGAGCTCACTATGTAGCCCAGGCAAGCCTCAAACTCAGCAATCCTCCTGCCTCTGCCTCCGGAGTGCTGGGATTATAGGCATGAGCCACCATGCCTGGCCAGAATTTTTTTTTTGTTAGGGAAACATAATTGCCTATAAAACCATGAATTTTTAACACAGAGCGAACCTGTGGCAGTCAAGCCTTGGCACACATTAGTACATGTTACTTTGCCTTTTTGTTTTATCATTCCATACAGTTACCCAGAATAAGAGCATGTCCATATATGTATAGGACATAATTTGATTATTTTTGCCTCACGATCCCCTTCCCTCCTTTTTCCTCACCCCTTTCTGTTCTCTCAACTCTCCATTTCTGATTTCTTGCCATTTTCCTGTTAAGATTCCACATGTTACACTTCTTATTAGTATGTTTGCAATGCAAAAGAATGACTT
This sequence comes from Thryonomys swinderianus, assembly GCA_004025085.1. Classification (NCBI taxonomy): domain Eukaryota; kingdom Metazoa; phylum Chordata; class Mammalia; order Rodentia; family Thryonomyidae; genus Thryonomys; species Thryonomys swinderianus. Next base: position 10,836 of record PVIC010017656.1, read on the forward strand.
TCATCTTGGGGAACTGGTACAGACATGTATCACATTTTTACTTCTGCTTCCCTCCTTCCTATCTCCTTGTACCCCAAGACCACCGTCCTATCTCCACACAGTCCACCTCCCTGTTTTGTAACATCTATCTGTTATTTTGGCCTTTAAGTTATTTGTATTTGGGATTCCTCACATAAGAGAAACCACGTGATGTTTAACCTTCTGTGTGTGGCTTAGTTGTTATCCTCAAGGAGCCTTTATTTCCTACACGACTCAGCTTCGTCCTTTGTTATGACCAAGCAAGCTCAAACACACATGATGCTTCGGTCACTGAGTGGCCATTATGGCATTTATTCGCACTTCAAGGAGACGCTGAAGCCTCTTTTCTCAGACGGTGTGCTAGAGTAACACTCCGCACATGGTCCTCATACTTCACTTACATGTCTGTTCCATGAGTAAAGCACACAGTAGGCTTTTCATGTCCTCCTAGTCTCTGTCCCTGGCAGCACACAGCTAATGCATGTTTGATGAAGTGAACAGAAACTACTCAAATCTCAGTATATTTTCAATCGTGAGAAAATTAGAATTATTGATCGTAAAAACACAAGTTCACTGCAGCAGCCAGCTATTGCCAAGTAAGGGGGGAAAGGCTGTGCTGCAGCACCTACCTGCGCCATGTTACCTGGCATCTGGAACAAAGCAGCACTGACCAAACCAACACGAGACAGAAACACGCGTCCTCACGTAGGACCCGCTCGCTCCTCCCAAGGAGCCAGACCACCTTTTCTAAAGTGAGAGTACATAATTCTCTATCTGAAACAACATGGCCTTCCTTCTATGTGGGAAGCAGACCCTGTTAGAGGAGACTCTTTTCAGGCCTGGAGATCTGCACTGGGTGCTGTACCAACTAGCAGCTGTGAGATCTGCACTATATCAAACAGTGCTGCCCAACTCCCAGGATGATCTGCGACCTCTGGATCGCTGCACTGAGATGCCTGATCAAAGAAGTCTTATGGTAATCAACCTCCAGCCTAGAGTTGTCCTTGCTCCTTCTGTTAATCTCTGCTGAATTTACTGACTATACATTAATGATAAAAGATACTGTTTTAGGGATTAAATAAAATAACATGACAAAGAGAAGTAACTTCTCAAGAGTAGAAAATAGGGAGTATTCTAAGAGACAAAGACTTGTGCCTTGAGAGCCTGGGCTAGTTTTTAGCATAAGATAAGAAACTTGCTGAACACCCGGGGAGAAGTATTAGGAGCAAAGAGAGCACATTCTGCCAGACAAAGTTATCTTTGTATTTTGAGTTCCTGTAGTTTTAGATTCTAATTATGCTAAACCTATATGTTAACCACTAATTACATTTGTAAACTTTGTACGTGAGCACTGTAGCAAGAAATACTATAAAAGAGCACTAAAGAATAAGCTCAGGGCCTGCTCAGTATTGACTGAAATCCTCCCGAGCCCATTTTCCTGTCTTCTTCTCTTTTCTTAATTCGCACCCCTGGACTTTATGACCCCACTATTTTGTCCAGCTGTCTCTGGCACTTCTATGCATGCTCAAGGAAGCGGCAACTTCAAACATAAATTTAGACACGATGCAGGTGCTTCTGGAAGCTCTCATAGGCTCTATATGATCTGGAAAACACACCCTTTAGATAATCACATCTGCTGCCCAGACTCTGCTTCCAAGTCCTCACATTTTTCTAAAGACTCCAGTTTCTCCCGAAGGCATGTGTACTCTCTCTTAGAACCCGCTTCTGCCCTCTGGAGAGGGCACCCTGGCGAGATGAACTCTAAATCCTGCCCTGGTAAATTCCCTTTCACCACCCGACTCACTGGCCCTGATCTGCCGTCTCAAGCAGCACTTGGCATATTTGGAGAATGACCTAGGAGACTAAAGATACTTACTAGTCCCTGGATCTGAAGTACTCACGTGAATAGTAAGGCATGCAGCTGTGCCATATTTCCTGTTCTGTGTGGTTGTATGACATGGGGACAGCCTAGGATACATAGGGCACATTCCGTAAACATTTTTGAAGCACATGCTGCCAGGATATGGGCAGCAGTGACAGCGGGTGTCCCCAAACTTTCCAAGGTGAAACGGGTGATGCTTTGAGATTGTGGGTAAGTTACACAGACAGCAGGCATGAGTGTCAAAAAGGAGAATGCAGGAACTTACCAGCAACTGCCACTGTTACCTAGTGTAGCTTCCCAGGGATGCTGAGGCCCATGAGTGGGAATGGACACCTCAGTGCCCCTCTGCCAGGTGTTTGCCACACATTTCCCTAAACCTTGTGCAACTTCAAAAGATAAGACATTATATCCCATTTTAAATGAAGAAACTGCAGCTAAAGAAATTATGTGATTCATCTTGAGACCAGAAAGCTGGCTGACAAAGTGCCTAAGATCAGTCTGGTTCCAGAGCTGACCCTTTCTACCACTTGCAGTTGCTTCCCCAGGGACCAGATCATAGCTTAAGTGTAACATGTTGTGCCCCCAAATGAGTGACAGGACTTACAGCCCATAGCACGTGACGGGGGGTGGCCTTGGCTTCCAGGTCAACCACACATGAAAAGGAGAACCCACGAAGACTGTCAGGCCACCTGCTGGACTTAGGAATGTCGCAAGTATACTCTCTTCTCTGTTACTGGCATTATTTTTTAACTTTACTTTTCAGTTTCTTTGTGACATTTTATCTTCATTGTTATCAAATCGTGAAAGAAGTTTTGGACTTAATTATTACCATCATGAAAAGATCTATTCTCCTTTGGAATATGTAGATTTTAAAAAAAGAACAGTCAAGATAAATACTTCATTGGATGTATTTTAGAGGATAAAAACACCTTTAAATTCACCTCTGTTTTTCTAATTATCATGATATTGAATTTCTTCTTGAAAACCATGAATTCATGAGATGTTTTTCTAGATGGAAAAATGTTACTAGAGCAGAATAATAGTGATTTATAAATTTATTCCAAAAATATCTTTATAAACTTAAGTATTCTACTATTTATTGAATTTCTCAGTATTATCTTTTTTGCTTTGTTTTTCTGAGACAGGATCTTACCATGTAGCTCAGGCTGACCTCAGACTTACAGTGTTCCTCCTCCTCCTTACAGGTGTGCACCACAATGCTCAGCTTTCTAAAAATTTTCTTGAGTGTTATGTAAAGTTTTCTCTAAACATTTTAATTCAACAATATGGTAAGATATGGGAAATAAAGTATTTATTTCAATAGGAATACTATGTATTCCAAAATCAAGACCTAATTTAACTTTTACAGGCAAGTTACTATTTAAGTCTTACTATCTTTTGCCGTCTTCTAAAAAAGCCCGAAAGGTAGTATGATTCATAAATTATTTGAGACTAAAAAGACAGATGCTGCATTTTGTATCAGAACAAATCATAAAAGCCTAATTCTAATTCTCCCTGTATCTTCTTTTTTTTTTTTTTTTTTTTTGAGACAGGGTCTCACTTTGTAGTGCAGGCTGGCCCTGAGCTCACTATGTAGCCCAGGAAGCCTGGAACTTAGCAATCCTCCTGTCTCTGCCTCCCGAGTGCTGGGATTAAAGGCATGAGCCACCACGTCCGCCACTGTGGCATGTGGTATTGATTGCTGGTGGGCGTGAGTCACCATGCCCAGCATTGTATGTGGTTACCGGGATCATACTCAGGACCTTGCGCTTGCACGGCAGGCGCTAGAACCACTGAGCTAAATCTCCAGTCCCTCCCTGTATCTTCTTAAAGCAAGAGTTAAACGGAATACAGAATATGACCATGGGCCACCACAATTCACCTGACTGTTTTTGCACCACAATGGCAGCAGTGACAGTGACTGTGCGTGGCTTCTCACTACTATGCAGCTTGGTGAAGGGACCCTAGCTGGGTCTGTAGCAGCAGCCCTTGCTGTATCCCCTCTCTTCTGTAGCCCACACATCTGTGCTGACCTGTGCCCATCCTGACACCCTGGATAATGGTCATCTCCCACTGGCACAGTCTGTTCTCTGTGGCCAACAGCGGTGGAGGCACACTCTCACACGCATTGTGTTTACATCCATAGTCTACCCTTGAGTATAAGCATGACCTACAACAAAACTCTAGCCAGTGGAATATGGCAAAGGGAAAGTGGTTTTGCAGACATAATTTAGCCCCAGATCAGCTGGTTTTGAAAGAATCCAAAGGGAGCTGTGAGCTGGGCATGGTGGACAGTAACTGGACTCCCAGCTACATGGGAGCTAATGTGAGAGGGCTGCTTCAGCCCATAAGCTGGAGACAACCTGGGTTACAGAGCAAGACCTGGTGTCAAAAACAAAACAAAAGCCTCAAACAAATAAACAAAGTGAGCTGAGGATAGCCTCTAGCCAACAGCCAGCAGAACCTGGAGCCTCCATCTATGTAAAAGAAAAAGAATTAAGAGACAGTGTAAATGAGTTTGAAAGCAGATTCTCATCCTAGTGCAGCCTCCAGGTGAGAACACAGACTGTTGACAGTGGCAATTAGCTTGCAGCACCTGGAGCCTTGGGCTTTGCTCCCAGGTTTGGAGCTATTTTTCTTGTTTACATTACCGTAACTACCTTTCATTCCTTCATCCACTTTGTAAACTCCCTCTCCTGTTTTAGGGTCATTTCCTCTCACTCCCTAATCTCCATCTTTAGGTAAAGTGAAGGGAGATGAAGAATCACACAGTCACCTGGAAAGTACACAAACTTAGAGGTTAGCATGTCCATTTCTTCAGTGTCACTATTGCCCAGCTAACTCCTAGGATTTTCCTTTTTGATTTTAGAAGTAATATTCCAATTTATCTCCCTTTTACAGAATAGTAAAATAAAAACTAAGGAGAGATTTATTACTCTTTAAGTGGCAGAGTTAAATTTTGAAAAAAAGACAATGATAGGTTTAATGGTTTCTATGATGTCACAGTTACACAACACTATTATTACAGGACTGATTTCTAAGAGATATCTTTTTCTTTTTTTTTTTGAGACAGGATCTCACTTTGTAGTTCAGGCTGGCCCTGAGCTCATGATGCAGCTCAGGCAAGCCTTGAACTCAGCAATCCTCCTGCTTCTGCCTCTCAAGTGCTGGGATTACAGGTGTGAGCACCATGCCTGGCACTGTGATGTGTGGTACTGATTGCTGGTGGGTGTGAGTCACCATGCCTGGTATCGTTGTATGTGGTTACCAGGATTGAACTCAGAACCTTGCGCTTGCTAGGCAGGCACCAGAACTACTGAGCTAAATCTCTGGCCCAATAGGAGGTATCTTAAGAGTTTCACAAAGTAATATAAACAAATATCTTTTATGAAAAATTCTTATCTCTAAAGAAATGAGGTAAAGTGAATTATTCTAAATAACAAAGAAAATACTCTAAGTAACAAAGAAATATGAGGACTACATAAGGAAGAACTACATGAAATTCAGTTTTGTTGCCAGGCATGGTGGCTCACACCTGTAATCCCAGCACTCAGGAGGCAGAGACAGGAGGACTGCTGAGTTCAAGGCTTGCCTGGGCTACACAGTGAGCTCAGAGCCAGCCTGAACTACAAAGCGAGACCCTGTCTCAAAAAAAAAAAAATTCAGTTTTGTTAACACACTAAGATCACTTTATAACACAAAGTACACATAAGGGCATATGGAATATGTCATATGGTATTCTCTTTTCCCAGGTGAGATATGTGAATGAAAACCTATTTACCTTACAGATTCAGATAATGGTGTTAAAGTCCCATCTCTATCAACTACATGGAAGAAATTCAACTGATCTCCTTCCCAGTAAACCAAGAATGTAACTTGCTTGCTGCAGGAGGCCTTCTCCAAGACCTCATCTCGACTGGGCTCCATGTTCTCAGCCATCTCCCTAAGCGAGTCTTCTACAGGAACTAAAGTGGAAAGATTAACAGAAAGCTTTCAATTCACAGCAACTCTTGTGCATTTTGTACAGTGATAGGACATGACATGATGTGCTGAGCTGAGCAATCACCTGGCCATGTAACACATACTTGATGTTCTTCAAGTTCATTTCTGGTCACTAGAGTTCCTGTAGCATTACCTACATACTGATTATATGAAAGAAATAAAATGCATCATGTTGACCAGCACATGAGGATCTTCTTTTCCTGCACCACTGGAGTCTGTATGTCTAATGATTTTTTTTTGAGACAGGGTCTCACTTTGTAGTTCAAGGTGACCCTGAGCTCACTTTGTAGCCCAGGCAAGCATGAAACTCACAGTAATCCTCTTGCCTCTGACTCCTGAGTGCTGGGATTACAGGCATGAGTAATCCCATTGGCATTGTGGTACCAGGGATCGAACTTGGGACCTTGAGCTTGCAAGGCAGTTGCTGGAACCACTGAGCTAAATTCCCGGCCCTGTCTGCTGATTTTTTATGACATTATTATCTAAGATTTTTTGCAGCATATCTCTGTATTTTTAAATTTTCAAATAGTGTTTCCAGTGATTAACAACTGAAAAACAAAAAAATGCCACTTACTTTAGACTACATGGTAAACACACACAATGAAGAGACATATGTAAAAATTCAGAAGGGAGGGAGGGCTGGGAGTGTAGTGTAGAACACTTAGATGAATTCCATTGCCATTGGCTTGTCCCTCAGCAGCAGAACAAAAGCAAAGCAAAACAATCTAACAGCAGCAGCAGCAGCAGCAGCAGCAGCAGCAGCAGCAGCAGCCGCAGCAGCAGCAGCAGCAGCAGCAGCAGCAGCAGCAGCAGCAGCAGCACCAGCACCAGCAGCAGCAGCAGCAGCAGCAGCAGCAGCAGCAGCAGCAGCAGCACCACCACCACCACCACCACCACCACCACCACCAAGCTAACCTCTTCTTTTTACTACTTTCATAGAAGCTGTTTCTCCTCAGACCTGCTGCTCTTTGACCTGAAGTTGTGTAACTAACAGGATGTGGTGACTCAGCATTCAGAGGCCGATGGGATCCTTTGCTATGTGTCTGATCAGAGTGCAGAGGCTCTGGGGTCCAGGGCTGTCCTTAGTTTTGGGAGATTGTTTTGGTACTGGGGATCAAACTCAGGATCTCATGCTTCCCCTGAAGGGATCTGGTGAATGACACTGTGGCCATCATGACAACCTGCTCACATCCACAGCAGCCACTGATCCCTGCCCCCAGGGCTGGGAAAGGCCATTAGGAGATGGCTTCCCACAGGGCAAATGCTGCAGGAGGCCTGACCCAGGCCCAGGGAGCCTAAGTATATAATGCTGTGGAAAGCAGAACATTCTCTCCAAAGCTGTTCCTCTGTCAAGCTGCAGAAACACCATTCCCTCCTAAAAGAAGCAACAGTTTCCCAGTCTGCATAACTTCCATCCACTTACTAACAGAATCACAAGACCATCCTACCTTCTGAAGTGCTACCCAGAGAAAATGACTGGACTCCAAAGGGACTAAGGAAAAAATCATGCAAGATGTTCCTGTATCCTAAATCAACAACATACATACAAATCATACAAATAAAGCAAGATCTGTGTTGTGAGATCATTTGAATGATCTGATTGACTCAGATATAAAACGTGTAACTATTATAGGACCTTTCTCACATAAGTTCTTGCCCTTTCAAATGAATGTTCTCCTTTCCATCTTAAATGAGAAATAAAAATGCTGCTGCTGGATGACAGACTTTGCCACTGCAGTCACTATTGCACAAGAAGCCCTCATCTGAGCAGCATGGGGCCCGGACTGCCACTGTGCATGTGTGTGCACATAGGGATGTGTGGACATGTATACGCATGTGTGTACATGTCTTTCTGTGTTGGAAAAGGCATTTAGGCTTTATCAGTAACAAAATAATGCATAGGGAACTAGGATATAATTTAATTTTTAAAAAAACAACTTCTAGTACTTTTTTCAATAATGGCTATCTCAGGACAAATTTTAAAGCTAAATATTACTGTAACTCACATGATAAAGATTCTCTGAATCATGGTTTTGAAGTAAGACTAAATTAGTTTAAAAGCATGGTTTCTCAAATATAATATGGGAAGCTACTAAATCTGGGTGCAGTTTTTTTATTCTAACAAAGTTTTAAATGACATACTGTGAGCAACATCAAGCCTTTAACATTACAAGGTACTTTTTCTTTTTTTTAGAGACAGGGTCTTACTTTTTGTAGTTCAGGCTGACCCTGAGCTCACCATGTAGCCCAGGCAAGGCTTGAAATCAGCAATCCTTCTGCCTCTGCCTCCCGAGTGCTAGGATTACAGGCGTGAGCCACCATGCCTGGCACTGTGGCATGTGGTACTGAATGCTGGTAGGCGTGAGTCACCACGCCTGGTATTGTTGTATATAGTTACCGGGGATCGAACCAAGGATTTTGTGCTTGCTAGGCAGGTGCCAGAACCACTGAGCTAAATCTCTGGCCCAAAAGGTACATTTAATAAAGCCAAATTTATTAAAATTTAATTTAAATATTAAAAATTAAGCCTATTGATTTGTCAATTCCCAAGTGTGGCACAGAAAGTTGTAGAAAAACTGTTAGAAAGATTTTATCACAAAACTTCCACTACCAAAGGGCAGTGGAGCTTTCCATTTTCATTAAAAAAGGAAATATATATATTTCTGCACTCAGAATTTGTAGTACTTATTCTCATACATGTGCAAAATAATTTTACTCCTAGTAAGAAAACTTAGGTGTTCGAATTAAACACTCTGGCTTAAGGCCACTACTACACACCATTATCCAACTTTCAAAATTATAATACAGCCGGGTGTGGTGGCTCACGTCTGTAATTCCAGTACTCAGGAGGCAAAAACAGGAGGATTGCTGAGTTCGAGGCTTGCCTGGGCTACATAGTGAGCTCAGAGCCAGCCCAAACTACAAAGCTAGACCCTGTCTCAAAAAAAAAAAAAATTATAATACAATGGAATTCACATGTCATTAATCACTATCATTCTACGTTAACGTAATGGTTCAGTAAACAGGGTTCTTGTGCTCCTCTCAAAGTCATCACTATATACACTATCCATGTCACATAAAAACATTCTATCAGTCTAGTTGACAGAGACCCTGATGTCCTAATCTGTTCTAGCATGATTATTGTGTATGTATTGACCTATGCAGAATGGTGCAACAGTACTCACAAAATGCTCTGGAGCTAGCTAGAAGGAAGATGGTAATAATCCTATTTGTAAACTACATTTATGAAGTGTAAGTACATTGTTTGATGTGTGGCCACAGCCAGCAGTGGGATCAATATTTAATCTTTGATTTTCTGGTTTGTAAAGAACCAAACAAATCTGAAGGCCTCCTCGTCTGGGCCACTGCCTCTTGGTATGGGGATTTGTGTGGCATCACTGAACCAGGGACCAGCAAATACCCACTTAGAACTTTGTTGTTGAGCCATCTCTGCTCCCATCATCTTTCCCAAGGACCCTCCCTCCAGCCCACTTCTTTTTTTTTTTTTGCTTTTTGGAGACAGGGTCTCACTTTGTAGTTCAAGCTGGCCCTGAGCTCACTATGGTGCCCAGGCAAGCCGCCGCGAACCCAGCAATCCTCCTGTCTCTACCTCCCGAGTGCTGGGATTACAGGCATGAGCCACCACGTCCAGCATTGTGGTATGAGGTGTTGGTTGTTGGTGGGCGTGAGTCTCCACGCCCAACATTATATGTGGTTACCGGGGATCGAACTCAGGTCCCTGCGCTCACGAGGCAGGCACCGGAACCACTGAGCTAACCCTCCGGCCCCCTCCAGCCCACTTCTGTAGACACTGTCACATTCTTATCTCTTTCCAGTGCAGCTCTACAGCCACTTGAAATTACAGCCATTCTTTGCACATTCATTGCAGGCAGGGTCAGGGAGAGGCCTGTGCCCTCTGTGCCCTCCCCTTCACTGTCCTGATACCTCCCACAGTCACCATGCTTTCAATGAATGAATGAGCAGATTCCAGAGCTCCCCTACATTTGGGAAAGGATTTGAGAGGGCCACAAAAACATGCATGAAACCCAGGTGCATCATAAATAAAGGGGCCAGTTTGGCGTTTTCCATAGCAATCATTATCTCAGGAATTGAAGACTCATTAGGGGAAAAAAGCAAGAGTGGTATGAATCGAAACACAATGATAACATAATCTAAACTACATCCTTCTATTTCCCTTTCCTTTACTTCTAAATCTCCCTGAATTGAATCAGGAGTCATAAAATCCCCTGGAATATATTTTAAAGTTCCAGTTTCTATGTATTTACGTCTTAAAGCATATACCAACAGCAGAAAAGGAGCATGACCTAAACCAGACACTGTAAAATTGCTGACTATGGCCAGGCTGCTTGAAGAATGACAGTCAAATTGCTTTAAAGTTTGCCTACCTTTTCTAGTATTAATAGGTCCACTACGCATCGCCAAAACCAGCTTCAAGGTACAACCTTCTGAAATGCTGTGAACAGTTAACACAGAAATAATCTATAATCGTGAAAACATATTCAATGTTAAATACAATACCGATTAAATGCTGATGTATTGGGCACAGAATCTATTCTCCAAACTATAAAGGTACAGCAACATAAATAAATGTAAAATGTTAATATGTATTTATATAAATAAAAAGTTCAAAGGTTCCCATCACCGTTCCATGGATGTGAGAACCCAGGATAAACGTATTGGAAAGAACCTCTGCGCTCTGTGTCTCTCTGCCCCACATGTAAACAAAAGGAGGCCTAGAGAAGACAGAGGCCCAGGACCCTGGAGACAGAGGAGTGCAAGTCTGATCACGGCAGCAGCAAATGGGAGCCCAGCAAAGCAGCTGGCTGGCCCCCAGGGCTCTGCCTGCCATTCTGCATGACTGTGATGCTTCCAAAGAGTAGTGAACTATGTGAGAGTAAGGAGAAGGAAAAAAGCACAAAAGCATATTTGAACCCAGTGGTGCACACAACTCTCTGCTCAGTGAGTGAAGGAGGCCTTCAGGAGGAAAGTGTAGGTAGGAGTGGGCCTCTTGTGCCCAGAATCCTCCGCAGATGGACACAAAAGGAACAGGGAGCACAGGACTGGGGCAGTATTAGAGAGAGAAGGAAAGGATCTAAAAGGTTAACAGGAAGTTGGAAAAAAGCAGGAGGGAATAGTTTGATACAAAAAAATACTAAAATGTAGGTATCTGAGGGTAAAGATTCGGGGACAACAATGCACACTAAGCTGACAAGTCTACAGCTCAAAATTTACAATGAAATCTGGTGTCAGGCTGGGCATTGTGGCTCAGGCCTGTAATCCCAGCATTCAGGAGGCAGAGGCAGGAGGATTGCTGAGTTTAAGGCTTGCCGGGGCTACATAGTAAGCTCAGGGCCACCCTGAACTACAAAGTGAGACCCTGTCTAAAACAAAAAGAAACCCAGAAAACTAAAAACAAAAATAAAAACAAAACAAATCTGGTGTCAGGGCTGGTCAGAAAGAGAGACACAATCTCACCATTCACAAGAAAAACACTGGTCTACAGAGTCATCTACAAACAACACTTGGGGCTGGGGATTTAGCTCAAGTGGTACCGCGCCAACCTTGGACTCACAAGGGCCTGAGTTTGATCCCTGGAATTGCAAAAAACAAAACAAAACAACCCCCCCCCCAAACACAACAAAAAAGGACACTCACTTGTAATCATTCAAACAGTAATCATCTTCAAGTTCCACATTTTCCCAAATTAAGTGCTGTTTACAGATGGGGATACCTTAGAGGAAGGTGAAAATAAAAACTGTTAAAGAACTCAATAGCGTTTCTAAGAGAATGATACAAAAATGACTTCACTATAGAACTAAGAGTACTGATAAACACTTCTAAACTGAATGCTAGGTGCTTATCTAAAATTTACAGAATTACAAGTAAAGCTATAGTTTTCAGAGTAGACCAGATCTAATCTATTCACCTTACAAGTATATGTTTCAGTAACTCTCTGGCCCTAGAACAAAATATAAATAGCCTTATCAAAGATAAACCATCATGAGTAAGCCCTGGAGAGCTTAAGATTTAAGGCTTAGAAGACAGTGATAATTACTGCAAACTAGTTTGCATTCCAATTTATTCATTTTAAATTTCATGGTAAAAATATGACAATTTTCAATGCTGAAAATCACAGTCCACAAGACATTTTCCTTCCATTTCTGTGATGCTAAAAGAATATTTAGGCAGGGCCGGAGGGTTAGCTCAGTGGTTCCGGCGCTTGCCTCACAAGCGCAAGGTCCTGGGTTTGATCCCCGGAAACCACATACAATGCTGGGCATGGAGACTCACGCCCACCAGCCATCAATACCGTATACCACAGTGCCGGTCGTGGTGGCTCACGCCTGTAATCCCAGCACTTGGGAGGCAGAGGCAGGAGGAATGCTGAGTTCAAGGCTTGCCTGTGCTACATAGTGAGCTCAGGGCCAGTCTGAACTACAAAGCGAGACCCTGTCTCAAAAAAAAAAAAAAGAATATTTAGGCAGATTCTATACTCTAGCATAACAATTCCATTTTATAACAATCTGTACACTTAAACATCCCCAAAATATTATATTAATCAGAATAAGAATTATCTCCCCAACAGGACACTTAATGGATACTGACACTGAAAATGTTTTCCAAACATTTCTCATATTACTTTCTAAAATTGCTTTAGCTTATATTATAAGTGGATGAGAACACTAGTCACTGCCACATGTACTGGTGTTTATTACATAAGCCAGGAACCTTACATGCATGGGATGGTGTGGACTGTCCAACACTGAGTTCGGGCCCTTGCTCACCACCTGAATGCCAGGGAACTTTGGAAAGTCGCATCCTATGTGAGGGTCCTGGCTTCTCTCTTATGCTGAGGTAGGTGAGGGCTGCTTCTACCACTACAATGTGCAGAATCTGCACACAGAATGGAGCACTCTGCTTTAAAATGGGGACTCAGAGAACTTGCTTGCTAGATCTGGCAACCCTATTAACTAGTGATATTGCTTTTGAACCCCGAAATTGATTTCTAGCATCACCAAATCTGGATACATTCATTTTTAGAAAATATATGTTTCTCTGAAATAGACTTATGTGTATAAATTTTCTCCTTTTATGGGGCGGGGGAATTGAATTCAGGACCTCTTACCTGCCTGGCAAGTTCTCTACCACTGAGCTCCACCCTCTGGCCCTTAATTTCCATTCAGTGTTTTAGGCTTCTTTCAAATGTACATATTTATTACAAAAATAGTTACTTGTGAAAAGGAGACAATAGAGAAAAATATAAAATAAAATGAGAACTATGTGTATTCTTAAATGCAGTGGAATCTATTCTCAGTATTTTGGCTATATCTCCTATTTAAAAATTTTTAACAAAATGGATGTGTACTTTGTGCGCTGCTTTATAAACTGATATTTATTTAATAATTATTTACATTTTATATCAGTGAATAAAAACACTGCTTTGTACTATTAGATGATACTTCAAGACAGATCTGTCCTAATGAACTGATTTGTTAACCTCTATGGATTTATTCATCTACCCAGTTTTTCATTATAATAAAAATGTTATGATTATGAAAGTTGTCAGAATCAGAATTGTGTTTCTCTGCATCGAGTCTGACAGAGCCTGGAGGTGAGGAAGTTTCTCACCCATAGTGGCCGGCAGCACCACAACCCTGCATGAAGGTCCCCACAGCCTCACCCACCAGGGACAGCAACCGTCTGTCCAAGCCACAGCCCTTGGTATCAATCCTTGTGGCCATGAATTATGATTTCAGAATGTCTTAAAGAATCCTCCTCATGGGCCGGAGGATTAGCTCAGTGGTTCCGGCGCCTGCCTCGCAAGTGCAAGGTCCTGAGTTTGATCCCTGGAAACCACATACAATACTGGGCGTGGAGACTCAAGCCCACCAACAATCAATACCACGTAGCACAGTGCCGGGCGTGGTGGCTCATGCCTGTAATCCCAGCACTCGGGAGG
>PVIC010017657.1:0-32506 GCA_004025085.1 Thryonomys swinderianus
GTCCTGACACAGACACAAAGGAAGCCAGACCTGTGAGGCCCTTGCTTGAGTGGGCTTGATTTGTAGTATGTGTATGACTGGTGCACATTTGCATTGGTGTTTGGTGTGGGATGTGGAGAGTGTTACATGAAAAATAATTCCAACTAGTGCTTAAAGACACAGGTCAGTGATGTCTGAGCAAGAAACCTGCTGTTTAATTTAAAGGCTATTCCCTCCAACTGTCATCAGCACTGAGCTCAGGATATAGAGATCACTGTTTTGGGAGGACCAGCCCCAGCCACTCCTGACCCAGTGCTTCCCACTCTCTGCTCCTCCAGGACCCAGACCCAAGAGCTGCCCTGACTCTGCACCCTGCACAGGTACCTGAGCCCCTCCTTCTTCCTTCCCAGGGCTCCCAGGGGCTCCTTCCCTCCCCCAGGGCGGTAAGAGGAGGCGCTGCTGCCTTTCCAGACAGAGAGAAGCTGCGGCTCAGGGGAGGAGACAGCGAGTGCTCAGGGCGCGTGGAGGTGTGGCACGAAGGCTCCTGGGGCACAGTGTGCGATGACTCCTGGGGTCTGGCAGAGTCCGAGGTGGTGTGTCGGCAGCTGGGCTGTGGTCCTGCCCTGGATGCCATGCAGAAGGCTGCATTTGGACCCGGTGATGGAAGCATCTGGCTGGATGAGGTGCAGTGCAGAGGCGGGGAGTCCTCCCTGTGGGCCTGTGCCAGGGCGCCCTGGGGACAGAGTAACTGCAAGCATGAGGAGGATGTGGGCGTGAGATGTTCAGGTGAGTAGCAGGGACAGGGCACAGGCTGGGGCTGCAGAACTGTGTGTGTCCAAGGCTGCCATCTGTCTTCTGCCCTGGTTCTGCAGAGGCTGTGTTCTGAGTTCCTGGCATCTGAGATAACCATATGCAGTGACGATGACTGTCCAGCTAACACAGTGCAGTGATTCTGCTTTTCTCCTTTTCTCTCCAGGTGAAAGGGAAACAGCTCCTCCCATCCCCACAAGTAAGTGGTTCTTCCACTATGAGCTGGTGTTTAGATTATTGTACATCTGAATGATGGAAAGGCCTATATATCTCTCTCTGTATCTGGTTAGACCACAAGCTCAGGCTGTAGAAGTAACCATAATATTCCATTCCATTGTAGCAGCCACAGGGCTGCACAGCTAACAAGGATTCACTCTAGAAAGATTCCCCCAAGTAGATGACAGACGATCATCTCAAAAGACTCATGGCCTTTTTTCATCCTCAGATTCCACTTCAGTCTCAGCACCAGTTCCGGATTTCTTTTCTTTACCTGTGATTCTCTGCATCATCTTGGGAGTCCTCCTCTTCCTGGTCCTCCTTGCCCTGGGGACTCAGCTGCACAGAGGGAGAGCTAAGCTCCAAGGTGCGGCTTCAGGACACTGGTAACCTGGAGTTAGTGTGGAGAAAGTGTGTGGAAAATCACTTTCCCATCACTGGAAGACATACCCAATTCCCACAACTTTAAAGGTGGAGCAGTGATTTTGGCTCACACTTTTAGTGGATTCAGTTCATGGCTATCTGGTGACAAGACAGAAACTGTCCAAATGAATGTTATGATAGAGAATGGCAGGACTGTGTGGTGTCACAAAGTGAGGAAAGAAGGGAGGAACTCTGAGGGAGATCTTCCCTCCAAATCCACGCCTCTGCCCCTTCCATATAGACCCATATTCTCACAGCCCAATCAGCTGTGTACACTTCACAGTGGGTTAATCCATTCATGAATACAATGCTCCATGATTCAAACACATGAGAGTTTTGGGACATTTTTTATCTAAGCTGTGACATGAAACCCCTGGTCCCCAGAAGCCTCCTGCCTATCTTACTACTCAGAATGAATTTAGTAAGTCTCTAGGAGTTACCAGAGTCTTGACATTTCCAACATTTTTTGACACCTCTAAGTCCAAAATCTCTTCTGAGGCACAAGGCAACTCTAAGTGTGAGCTATTGTAAAAAAAAACAAAAAACAAAAAAACAAAAAACCAAAAAAAAACACCTAAAATTAAATACATGGAAAATGCATTGGCACAGACTGAATATACCCATTTTAAAAAGGAGAAATCGGGGTTGTAAAGAAATGAAATCAACGTGGGAATGTTACTGAGCAGGGAAAACATACAGTTTCATTTCCCACAGTAGGACAAACCATTGCACGATGTGAGCTCCAAGGGCTTGCACAGCCTGGCCCAGTGGGTGTCGCACACATGGCCTCGCTCAGGTTGGCTACATTCACTGCCCCAGGCTCTCCTGGGCATACGCTTCATGTTCCTGCATCTCCAACTTACTAGATTCTCCACTGCACCTCCGGCTTCACTCTCACAGCTGCACACATCGCTCTCTTGGAGGATCCTTGACTTGCCTCCCAGGGCTTCCTTCGAAATCTGGACAGAGATCTCTGTGATCCCAAAACGCTAGCATCCTACACGCCTATAAAACTCTTGTAACTGGGTTACACCAAGGTCAGCGTTGGGTTGCCATGTCCCCACAGAGAGTACGACATAAGTGACAAGTGAGTGCCTAAAGGGCTGGACAAAATGAAATGATACCTAGAGAACCTTTTCTGTAACTGGTCCTTCTTGAGCAGGAAACTTGGGCACTCTCTTCTTCTCAAATTAAAACTTTGCAGAATAGACCTGAAATAGATGGGCTCTTTGTGAGTACTGAGATGCCTTCAAGCCATCATTTCTTTTGTCTGATTTCTTTTTATGCTACTTTTAATCAACCACCATTCTCTTTTGTCTCAACTATAGAAACCAAGTTGTGACTTTATCTAATCATTGGCTGTTCTTCTGCCAGATTAATGAACCCAGCACCAATAACTCAGTCTCCCACAAAGTCACAGGACACACACAAAGGGAAGACAAATTTTCTGCAAGGGAGTAACACACCTGTACTCCAGTGTCACTGTGAATGGTCTCTTTGCTCCCAACTGAAACCTCCTGAGCCTGCCCTTTGTCCACATTCCTAACAGAATTCTAGTTTTCTAAACAATGAGCAGAATCCTCCAGAAATCTCTACCATATTTTTTGCCTGACATCCCAAAACTTTTCCAAACTTCTCTAGGAAACCAGCTTCAAAGGCTTCTGAAACATGCAGTCAAGTACAGTGACAGAAATGTCTGTACTGCGTGGACCAGTTTCCTGTGTGTCATTTTCCATTCCTGGGCCAGAATGACCCAATGCCTACCCTAAGTAGGGAGAGGTTTACTTTGGCTCACAGTGTCAATGGATTGAGTTCCTGGTCTGCTGGCCCCAAGGGAAAAACACTGGCAGTGGCATGGTGAAGGAAAACTGTCCACCACATGGTGCTAGGAATCAGAGGGATGAAGAAGGAGAGAAGGACAAATTTGCACCTTTCCAAGTCATTCCCACAGTGAACCAGCCCTTCTGATCAGGCTCCATCTGTGATCATCAGTCTTTTAGGAGATCTTTTAGATATAAATTGTAAAAGAAACCATCAGACTTTTTAGGTAATACTGACTAGGCCTTTATGTTCATTATCTCAAAAACTGTCAACTGTACTCACTTCAACAATACATATACTTTTTAAAAATATCTCCTCTACTTACATTTCAAACTTTAGAAGACTTCATCATTACAGGAAAGTGGGAGTTCTAAACCTTGGGGGTTTTCCCCTACATAGATAATGAGAGTTTGACTGGGTGTAGGATCCCAGTAAGGTCAGCAAACCTACTTCTGTCCCCAAAGAGAAAAATACAAGGACAGGGACCTGGAACCCCAGAGGAGCGGCCTCAAAACCACATATGGGGGACCACAGAAGATTTTGTTTGTTGGCAAGGGAACGCCAGCAGGAGCAATGTCTGAACTCATGCTGCTTTCTCCAATCTTATCTGCTTTTGAAGATCCTCTAGACGAGGCCTTTTATGAGGAGATCGATTACCTGGTGAAACCACAGGAGGAGGAGCTGTTTGACAACTCAAGTGAGCACCATACTCTCTAGAGTTCATGAGCTGGTGGCTTTGGTTGGGAATCCTTAGGAACTACAACTTTTTAAAATGAATTTTATTGGTACTTTTTAGATATAGTTAATGATATTATTCATCATATGGAATTTGTGCCTGTACATGATAGATCATGATTCTTCTTTTTTCCCAATCCCCTCCCCTCCCTTTTACCCTCTTCCTCTCTTTATTTACAAAAGTTACACAATTTGTAGATGTAATCTAACCTTACATGGTCAACCTCTTCCTGAGGTAGAAATTCCAAACCTTCTCTCTGCAAGCCTGTAACCTAAAAATTTCTCTGAACTGTAACACTGGGCCTCTCCTGTCTGTGTCTGATGTTTTTCTCCCTGTCAGGAGACCTGTCTGAGGACTCGGTGACTAAGCTCCCCTATTACACAGAGGACACCAAGGAGAATGGAGACTCTGAATCTACCCCAGGTAGTACAGATAATTCATTCTTTTCTGGTGATGTGAGGAGTCTCACCTTAGCAGAATGTTCTCCAGGCATTAGGATGGGAATGGTTGTTTTTCCCCAGTGTACAATAATGATTTTTATGAACACACACTATGACCTAAGAGCAGAAATGGTCACAGCTACTTTGACAGAGCCACTGATACACAGAAAATGTACTACAGTAAATACAAAAGCTATACTTTTCAAAATCTTACATATTTAATGTAAAAAACCTCCATGATGCCAGGCGTGGTGGCTCACGCCTGTTATCCCAGCACTCGGGAGGCAGAGACAGGAGGACTGCTGAGTTCAAGGCTTGTCTGGGCTCCACAGTGAGCTCAGGACCTACCCGCACTACAAAGTGAGACCCTGTCTCAAAAAAAAAAAAAAAACCTCCATGATCAGAAAGAATAATGTAGTATGTGATTTTCATTCTGAGACAGTGATAAAACAAACGCTTGTGGTTTACATCAATATTGAGAGATTTCTTGAAAGGCAATTTCCATGATAACTAATATGGACAGAGTACAGAGGACCTATTATTCATACCATCTACACAGAGCTGTTCTCTGCAAAATACCAAAGAGGAAGCTGTCCTTCCTGGACTTTAACTAAGTGTTGCAAATGGGTAACTCTTGATGATTCATGGGAAGAAGGGCTCTATGGAGATGAGATCCAAAAGTCCACACAGCACTAGTAAAGGTGGACACCCATGTCTCCTGATGGGGACTGATGAGATTGCTTATCTCTGTTACAGAAACCAAGGCCTCCCTCTTCCCCACAGCTGTGCATACCCTACTAATTCAGAAAGTACACAGAGAATCTGTCTTCTCTAGTTCCATATTCGTATCCCTCAGCTTCTACTATGTACATATTCATGGTTGAACCTGAATTATAAACATAACAGTACCTGGAAATCAGAGCATAAACTTGTTGATGTATTTTGGCATTACAGGATATTTTAATACAATTTCCTTTACCTTACTGTATTAGAATTTTTAGAGAATTAAATGGTTTCTATGAATACAAAGATCATATATCTGTGTGTGGGCAGTCTTGGAATATGATACCTATGTTCATCAGTTATTAGAATCTCTGCATTAGAAGAGACTTACATTATCCAATCTATAGTTTTGCTCTTCTGCCTTATTCATTGCTTTCAGAATCTCTAGCACAGCATGTTGATGTCACAGAAAATGGCTATGATGATGTGGAAGAATTGCCTGTTCCTAAAGTTCTTTCTTCCCCTGAGATGAGTGAGAATTATCTTTCCCCAGAAGATAGAGGTGGTGACAGGGATTCTGACATGGGTGAGTGGACAGCTGTGTCTCCCATCGTGTTACTTACTTGTTATGAGAAATATGGGTTTAGACCCATCAGTCATCCATTTTTTATTATGAGAATGTAGGAAACTTTGTGTACTAGACAATGTCAGCTTTTCCCCTATTCAAATTTTTATAAATATCCCTACTCTTCTGAGGAAATAATCCTATTTTTCTCTGTGTTCACACCTACTACTCACTGAACATAGACATATGTATGTGAGCTTCAGACTTTGTGGCTTTACTGCCATTCTTCATACCAGACCCACACCTGTGACTTGACTATAAATATGGGGGCTAATTGAGACATGCAATCTGCAATGTTTATAATAGCAAGGCAAATTTAGTCTGTAAACTGTAAGAATTTTGTGGAAGACATATAACTAGATGTTTGAAGTTGACATATTCTTCTATTACTGCACAATGTACAATGGCCTTAATAAAAGAGTAATAAATTTTTATCAGCCTGTGAAAGAGAAGAAAATTTCTTCTCCTTGTCTCAGCAGACACACAACCACATTCCCAAGGACTAGGCTTCCTGCTCATCTATGTACATGTGGTCCATGGGACCAAGAGACCATGGATTTCATTGACCTGCTATTTTTTGGAAATAAGATAGAATTCATGAACAATGTGATATCATGTAGCCCCTGTCATGAGATAGGAAGCAAAGCTAGCTGACATCTGCCTTCATTTCTTAGGGTACAAGATTATACATTTCTGAGCATTTCCTTCCCCTTTTCATTTTAAACCATCTCCTTTCTCATTGTTGACATCAACATAACACTTTGAACAGAGTATTCAGTATAAGTCAGCTCTATCTCACATTTCAGAGTAGCTCTGTGTTTTACAGTATTTTCCAATCACTGTGTTTTCTTCTGCAAAAGTCCTATTGACTTTTTGTCATTCCAGAGATGAAGACTCTCTTTACAGTTACAGGCATGTCAGCTCAACCTCCAGGAGAAGCTGCCAGCTCCAGCATGGAAGAGAAGACATCTTCACTAGTCCTGAGACAAGACCTTGGATACGATGATGTTGAACTTAGTGTCATGTAGCACAATATTTACAGCAGCTAAGTCTACAAAGACCTCCCCTATGACCCTGTTTCCCAAATAAATATTTGTCACCTTCACTACTGAAGTGTGTTGACCTATATCTTTAATGAAAGGAAAGTATGATAACAACTTCTGTGCCCTTGTAAACCCGTGGAGTTTTTTTTTTTCTAAGAATGTAGGTACCTTGAACCTAATCTATATCTCTGCCAAAAATAGCCATGTTAGACGGATAAAATTCTGAAAATTCATAAATGGAATATTCAGTTTCTTTTTCAAAATTTCGCAGGCACTCAAAATTTCACAAACATTTATTGACATTAGAAAGCTGAGGGGCCTTTGCTTAGTTTATGAAGAGGCCATATCTGCAACTGTACTTTCCTCTATCAACCTTGTAGCTATGTCCAGGACTTATTGTAGGAATAAGTAATAACCAATTGTTCAATTTGCACCAAATACTTCATACTTTGTGGAAGCTTTCTGATTTAAACACTTTTCTGCCTCTGAAATTGACCTCTGCAAACATCGGTCTTTATATTTTTCTCCTTCATCTTTCTTACATTTAATTGTATTTTTTGTTTTTCATTGTATATCAATTATCAATTTGATAGATTAAACAAAGTATAACCTTTCATCAGGCAGAATCTTATAGGAGAAAATATACATATTATTTGTCTATTTTTAAGACCCTTTCCAGAAAATATATTTTTTGTTTTTCAATCCTTTAAAAAAATATACATTACCATTGTATTTTTCTTCCCCTTGTTACTTATCCCGACCCCCCCGTTTCCCTCTGAATATTTTTAATTGAATTCTTTATTTGTACATTTTACATACAGCTCACAATAGCACTCAACATTGGGGAATTTGTACCCGTATATGACACAAGTTAATACTCATTTTTACCCATATCCCTATCTGCTCCATAACCTCCCAACCCCTATATACATGTTCTTTCTTTTTCTCTCCAAATCATATTCATTCTTTCCCCTCATTACTTTACTTTCCCTTATCACATTACTTTTGAATATTTTCTATTTCACAAAATTTATCACACATTCTAGAACTCATTTACATCTCCAGGTTCTCATACCAGAGAAAAGATGCAGTATTTACATATTTGTGATCTATTTATTTCACTTATTAGTGTGTCCTCAAGGTGTATCTATTTCCACATAAATGAATGAAACTTGTCATTCTTTATGGCAGAGTAATACAACATTTTTTTTTAAAAAACATATCTTCTTTATCCAGTCTCCAGTTGAATATTTTCTATTTCACAGTATCTACCATATACTAGAGCTCATTTACACCTTCAGTTTCCCATACAGAGAAAAGATACAATATTCACAGATCTGTAATCTATTCATTTCACTTATGAGTATGTCCTCAAGGTACATCCATTTGAATACAAATGACTCAAACTTATAATTCTTCGTGGCAGAGTTAATACTGCATTTTATAGAAAATCATCCTTTTTTCCAATCTCTAGTTGATGGGCATTTGGGTTGTTTCCAAGAGTTAGCTATCACAAACTGAGCTGCTATGAACATGGGTACACATATGTTGCTGTGATATGAATCTTTTAATTATTTCATCTATATAGGGTGGGTAGGGGAATGGGAAGAAGATAATTAAGTTGTGTCATATTCTGGTACAAATTCTCAATATTATGTGTGATCATGATGTGTACATATGATGTACCAATAAAGATTCAAATAAAAATTTTTAAATAAAGAATACAATATACATAAATCATTGAAAATAAATATAAACATTTTATTTGTGAGTCAAGCTACATGAAATCTTATTCAAATTTAGATGTATAAACTCCCATGCCCACATATCTGTGAGTGATCACCATGAGGCTGCCATAGAGAAATCCTGCGATGCTGTAACCACCTCAGTGTAGAGACGCACAAGGCACACAGCGCTCTGCCAGGGAGAGAGCAGCAGCCTCCTGCATCACTGTGAACCAGCTGCCCAAAAGCAGCAAGATGCTTTCTGCTCACCATCAGATATATTTACATGTGTGACCACGGTGGTTTTTAGCAGAAAGGGAAATTATGGTATTAAAGAAATAGCAGCAGTTAACTTCACATTCAGGAAGAGGACGTGGGTTGTGGGAAGGAGCAGGAAGTGTTGACACCGTGGACACTGTGGACAGCGAGGCACTCGGTGCAGGGAGTACAAGTGTGTTCGTTTCCTTACATTCAGTCCGCTATGTGCACCGGCTCTGATCACAAATGAAAACCAAACTGACCTGTTTAAATGCTAAACCTCTGTCATATTCCTGCACAGAAAGTGAGCAATATCTCAGCAACCAAAACCCAAGGCGTGCCTGGACTCCAGATTGACAAAATGCACAAAGTATCTCTAGTGAGGTGAAATTGTACACCTCATCTCTAGTATGGGTTCAAGGAATCAAAAATAGGACAAGCAGCTATCGGGAGGGTAGCATTTACTTTAATGATTTTTTGTCCATGAACAAGGAGTGAGTCTGAAATAGACAGGATGCTTGTGCACTGTCTCTCCTGGAGGAGCACATTTGTCCTCTCTGTCTCTTGTTATCTCTCACAGTGAAGCTGGGAAGTCAGTTACAGTGAGGTGAGAGACATTTCAAAATCTGAAAAACATAAAACTAGGAAAAGCCAAAAGGTTGTAAGGAAAATATTCTGCTCCCCATGAGGGGGCAATGAACAGAAATGCAAAGAGAGAGTCCCTTGGGC
The DNA here is from genome assembly GCA_004025085.1 of Thryonomys swinderianus. NCBI lineage: Eukaryota > Metazoa > Chordata > Mammalia > Rodentia > Thryonomyidae > Thryonomys > Thryonomys swinderianus. The sequence continues at coordinate 9,528 of PVIC010017657.1, forward strand.
GGAACATGTGGGGAGACCTGCAAACGTGTGAGGTCAGCTCCCTCGTGCTCCCACCCGCCTGGGCAGTGCTCCTCCTCACTGCCTCCTAACACGGGAACATCACAAAGCGTTTCCTACAAAAAAAATAGTTTTTATGAGTAATTTTTAAATAAAAAGAAGCAGCAAAACGACCTATATGACATTAAATGTGGAAGAGAAAACAGAGGAAGCTTGTGATTAGAGGACAAAAAAAAAAGTAAGAAAATGAGACTGAGAGTTCAACAGAAGAACATCTGTGGGAAGCAGTCAGAGGCAGATGGTCGAACACACTCAGAGCTACCAGCCACGCTGCAGTCAGCACATGAACATAGCGATTCAAGAAGTAATTCATACAAAGTAGTTCTGATCATTGAAAATACTTGAAAAATTCCAAATGTTATTTGCTGCTGTTACATTTATCCCAGCAGACATACAGACTGTAATGATTTTCTCAGCAAGGCTGACCCTGCACTGGGCACTGTGTGAGCCTGTGACGCCACCACAGCAGGTCAGAGAGGTACACTCCCTCTCCTCTCCACTGATGAGCACGCACCTGTATGAACTTTTGGACATAAGAGCATAAAGGCATTTTTCTATACAAGTTTTTTCACTGAATTCTTTATTGGTACATTTTATATACACATCATGATCACATTCAATATTGAAAATTTGTACCAGTATATGACATGACCTAATTCTCATTTTTTCCCATTCCTCTACCCACTTTACACCCTACCACCCCCTATATATAAGCTTTATTTCCTTATTTAACATCATATTTTTCTTTCCCCTCATTACTTACCCTTATCCTTTTCTCTTTGACTATTTTCTACTTCACAATAACTACCATACATTCTAGAACTCATTTACACCTACAGGTTCTCATACCAGAGAAAAGATACACTATTTATACATCTGTGACCTATTTATTTCACTTATGAATATATGCTGAAGTTATGTCCATCTGAGTATAAATGACTGAAGCTTCTCATTCTTTATGGCAGAGTAATACTCCATTAAAAAAAACACTTGACTTTAGCTCCCACTTGAACCTCAAGGATAACTTCATTATTGGAAAACAAATAATTCACAGATAGTGAAATAGTGATTTGAGAGATAACATAGCTACTTAGAATAAAGCTATTTTTCAAGATGTCATTCATAAGGATCTTCTGGAACATAGCTTGAGAATCCTGACACTCATCCTGGCTGTGCCCGCTGAGGGATCAACAGTAACCCACACACAAATCCAACAACTCTCACCCTGACTCATATGACTCTATCACTACATTTTCTTTAAAAAGTAAAAATAAAAAGCAGAAGTTTCTAGCCTCTCCCCACACAGTGAGAAGAGAGAACAGACAGAAAATTATTCCACCAATTTTATAGAACCAAGCTGCAGGACAAGTATTTTTTAAATTTTATAATAAAAATATAGGGCAATTGTAGTTCGCTATAATAAATGCGACCCTCAAGGTCAACCACGAAAGAAACAAAACTAAACTAATTACATAAATCAACTAGAATAATACTGGTGTGGTAAACACATGATATAATCTTCACTGATGATTATTAAAAACAAATACTTATTATCCACTAGTACATTTAAGGTTCTATACTCAGAATCTCAACAAAGAAATGACAAAATTTACTTTAGAATCAACACAGATCGGGACTTTATCCACTTTGTCTACCAGAAAGTCTGAAGACAAAGCAGAGGCCTTAGATGCCTCAGAACCACGGGCAAGTTGGAAAAAGACTGAGCAAATTTCTTAGTATTTAAAAAGAAAAAACACAGGTTATTAACTGTAGATTATTGCCTGGAAATAGCTCTCACAGAGATTATTGGCAGACTAGAGGTATTTTTTAAAGGGCTACTATTTACTGTATGGAAACTGTCAGGAATGTAAAAACAGAAAAAGGAATTGTGAAAATTCGACTTTTACTTGGAAAATTCAGGACATTTTTTGCCATGAAGTTTATGAGGACTAGATCTTGATTTTCCAAATGCTCATGGAAGTAAGGACAATGTTTTACCCAAAGAAGGTGTACTGCCTGTGACTTTTCCTTCCAAAAGCTCACCTCACCTTCACACAGGCTGTGGTTTACTTTGCTTCCAGGGCTGGAGCCCTGCGAACCAGGGAACCTTCACCTGTGAGCACCCTGTGCAACTGTACCAGACCTCATGTTCAGGGGCAGATTCCAGAACCATCTTAAAGTCTGAATTTTTATCCAAGATATCCAATGTTTTCATTTTGCAGCAAGGTCTGAAAACAATGTCACCAGTCTTGCTGCTGTGTTTTAAAGGATTATTGGGAAGTTCTCTCCCTCGTTCAAATTCTCTCCATGGAAACATATACTTATCAGAGAAATAGTAATGCATTTCTCAGTATGCACTATAAAATGGGACAGCACACCTTTTCTGTGTTTAAGTTTTGAAACCTATTTCTTACTTTGTTTTTATCTCTGTTCATAGAGTAAATTTTTTTTTCAAACCTAGATGATTGTTCAATTGGAAAACAAGGTCATCACAACACTACACTGCATGTGTAGCTATGACTGCAGAATGTGAAAGTCACACACTGCAGACACCTAAAAACATCAGAATAAATTAGGAATAAATTACTCACCATTAAAAGCAAAAGCTGTAAGGCCACATCAGTTGTGCCATTGGAAGAAATTTGGCCAGGAATGGCTCAAAATCCAGTTTCTGAGAATAAGATTCTGGAGACTGAGCTGCCCTGTGGTCTCTCTAAGTGTGAAGAAACTTCCTCCAGCTAAATAATTAGAGGAGCCCAATGCAGAGCTAAAAGGCAAACTGATTTGCTCATAACTTGTTAAGACTTTAAAGGCAGCACCTGGAAAGTAAGAAACCAAACACTGGTGGGCTGGGTGTTGTGCTGTCACTTGGGTCACATTTCCATGAACGTGGTCCTCATATGTGCATCTTATTCCCATCACACACATGAACTTTAGGAGGATTTGCAGGCTCAGCAAATCCTTCAGTGCCTGTATTGAGTGCCTACCTTCCATGTTCTCCTGTTCCAAGCCGGACACAACTCTCTAGAAAGCTAGAGAGGAATGTGCACTCCATGGTAAGATGTTCAAAAGGTCAAACCATACTATTAATTTCTCTTACTGTGTTTGAACATATCGTCGAAAACATCAGGCATCATATAATCTAGACAGACCTTGTTGCTTTTTCTTTTGAATTCTCAGTAGAACTGACACCATGAGCTTGGGATCTGCAAAGCCTTAAAACTTGGGTAACAATGTTATGCTTCTTAGCTTCATAGTATCATGAAGCAATCCCCCAGTGATGTATATATGGCCTAAGGAAAAGGCCAAGAAGTAATATAGAAAATAGAATCATTTGATAGGCTTCAGTGTAACAGAAAGAACGAACACAAATGAAGGTCCTCAGCAAGTAGTCTACTAATGAAAACGGGAAGGCAGGAAGTTGATTGAGGAACAATATCTCAGGGAACCAAACAGGCAGATTGGGCAGAGGATCAGCGGGACTCTAAACCAAACACAACAGAGTCTCAGTTCTTGCCGTAGAGACCTGGAGTTGCAGTCATCCCTTATAGTTACCCCAAAAGGTGGCCCAGGGTCTGGGGCTTCATAACCATCACACAAGTTCATTCCTGGAATTAAAAGGTTACCACTTCTAGGGAACAAAAGACTGATAAACCACAGCACTAGCACCTTTGCTGTTTGTGACTCTAAAACTCTTGTATTATTTATTAAAGCTGTATTATAAAATCAACTATATAATCATATCCTTGCTTGGACCTCTATTTTTTTTTTAGTATACCCTCTTTTCTTGGGAAACTCACAAAAGAAGAGTTAACAAGACAAGCTACAGTATTCATCATGTACGTGCTTCTCAAGCCCACAGGTATGACTCAGCACCTCTCTCTAGATTTGCCGCCCCTCTGAGGTATCTGCTACTGGCCTAGTTGGCCAAATATGACTCACATTCTCCCAATGAGGTGTTTGAAACCCTGACGACAATGCATTTTCTCCTTACTGGCTACACTTGTATATTAAATATCAAAATGTTAAATGGACCACCAAGGACTCCTATCATAGATTATCCAGCTTCCAGATACATGTGCAGTAGTACTCCTTGTGGTGATCATTGATTTTTACTGTGGAGATAAGGAATCTCTTCCTTGCTGATAGTATTCTTGAACATTCAGAAATGAACAAGTAGCAGCCAAACCTTAATATTTAAACTGAAACCGTACTGTGCCCTCTGAGAGAATCACTTTTCCTACTGATAACCACAGCCACAAAGTATGTAAGTCCTGGAGTTGAGAATCAGATCCATAAAGTCCTCAGAACCAACCCCTGGCAGGTAACATGCTCACACCTGCCTTTCCTGATTTTCAGAACCATGTGTTCTTACCTTTTGGAAACACCACACCATACTACTGTTGTTGTTCTACATCATATCTCTGGGATAGATGCCAACCCTCTTCAAAATGGGACTTCCTTACACAACTTGCCACCATCTTGTCAGGTGACTGGCCACCATTTTGAATCAGTGGCATGCATTCCACCATGTTGGTTTCCATTCCTTATTTCTTCCAGCTCTCCCTCTAATAGTCTCTTCTATGATATAACAGGAAAGATTCTAGGTAAGTGTTGGACTTTGGAGTCCTTGATGTTGTATCTGCTGTCACTAGCATAGGGCAGTGTAGTGCCAGATCCTATACCAAAGAACTCAGCACACTCCTTCAGGAAAGAATGTGGATGGCTGAGATCTTACAAATAATAAAGGCAACCTGAACCCCAAACTACTGCTGATTCTAGATTCAAGATGATTCACTTCCCCTTCTGGGATGAGCACAAAAGCACCAGTGAATTCACCTAAAGACCATGTAGCCAGTTGGTGATGTTGGGAACTGAGGATCTACAATGGCCACTCAGAGTTGTCCTGCACTGAAGTAAATGGACTGTTCATTAACATCCCACTTTGACTATTGGTTATGGGCTGTCTCTGTACAAGAGGGGTGCCCTTATATGCAGAAATTTTCTATAGCTCTGAGAAATTCCCAGAGAAGAGTTCAATTGAAAATGGCCACTTGTCATGACTCTAAATACCATTCATTAAGTGCTTCAGTCTTGAAAGAGGCTTCTGGACAGGGCAGCAGTGCTTTCAAAAATAGTAAATTAACGTTGCACATGGGACAAATACAACAAAAGGACACAGAATAAAGAGCAGTGGATTTATGCACTGTGTCCTTTTACATGGTATCCACCCTCATATTATAGCCTCTTTTTCCTACTTTTATTTGACCCACGCTCTCTCTGATGAGCCTATTTCTTTTCCCATCTTGATACAGTTGTACATTTGCTCTTGTCTTGACTGATTTTTTGCCCAGGAATGAAAAAATCTCAAAACCACTTTCAAGAGGAGACTGCAACTTCCCAAAATCTAGTAAGATAGTTTGGTTTAGCCAACCATGAGAGCAGGTAAGGAATTTTGATCATACATTTTCATTTGTTTGTTTCTCTCTAAAATGCTATGAATATTTTATTTTCTTCTTTGCATGTCTCTACTCCCTTGGCTTGGGAACTCAGAGGACTTCTCATGGTTGTAGACCTGTTTCCTGCCCTATCACCATGTGGAAGGGGTGAGAGGAATGCCTCTGTATTTTTTCTTCCAACAATAGGAGGCTAACAGGACCTCTTGAAATCTATCTCCCCTTTGCTTCTCTCCCATTTTGGGTCACTAACTGTGGATACATATCAGCAAAGAAGAGAGACAGAGTGTATTATGAACCTAGTGCCAGAACAAATCATTCGTGTATAATGTGTGTTACCTAAAGTGTTGTATGCATTTCTGACTTCATGTTGCTGATTTCTACAATACTTTCCTTAACTCTCACTCTTTTGGGGAAAGTATATACTGATAAATTACCTTAGTAGCCACGTACTTGTTTACTAACTTTGAGCTCAAAATTCAATCCATAGTTTTCTCCTAGATGTCCTTTTCTGTCAGGATACTATCTTAGTGTTACCATCCTCTCTCCCTACACAACTTGCCACCATCTTGTCAGGTGACTGGCCACCATTTTGAATCAGTAGCATAAATTCCACCATGTTGGTTTCCATTCCTTATTTCTTCCAGCAAAATTCAAGTAATTTAGATATATGCCTGATGGACTGAGGAGAAAAAAGAACAACCAGTAAAGCTTAACTTAGGTGAACGTGAACATTAAAAAGTAGGGCCATCCTTTTTTTAAAGCTGCTTTACTTCCTTTGAAGATATTCATCTGTATGGCTCTAAACAAACCACCAAAATTTTCATTATTAGGGGAAATATAAGAAGTATTGTTTCTCAAGTGGCTCCACCTTGCTGAATCAGAGCCATCAAGTTGCAAAATGTGGCTAAAAAGTTCTTGTGGAGAATGACTCCGCAGTGATCTCACAAGAGTTTCAAAGGGCTAGGTAATGTCATCAGGTAGCTCAATGCCCCTCTCTTGGGGAGGTAGTGGGCCCCATGTAGAAACAAAAAACCTCTAGAATGGCTTTCTTCTATGTTTCTATGATAAGATACTAGTATTATCATAGAGACATCTATTTAGTAAATAATTGAATCTCAGAAGGGATGCTTTGTGCTCAAAGTATGTAGTCTCTTTAAGTATTGGACACCATCTTAAGAACATATCTTCATACAGCAAATTTTGGTAGAAAGTTGGTAGACAGTTCCCTAAATATTTACATAAATTGAATTATCATAAGTTATTGCATTTGAAAAGAAATAAAAAGAGTAATAGAAGTGGAGAAAAATAAGTTTACATTTTATGTATATTGTTTTAAAGTTCTTTTTGAGATACTGCTTTTGCTTCCTTGCATATTATGTGTTTGATACTCTTGAAGGCTTGAGATCAGAATAATTTTGATGAGACTTGGTTTTGCTATTGGCAGTCATCCAGATAACAACAGTTCCCAGGATTCTCTGTGACCTTTTTTCTGGCATTGGTTTCCTGAACCCTTTGTTACACCTCTGACATTGGCCCTCAGGACAGGTCCAGGACATCAGATAGAATTCACAACTCTTAATCACACAGATAGAAGTGAAGAGAGAAATAGAGTCACATCTACGATACTTTACCTTCCTGCTGTGGTCATTGATCAACCAAGTGAACAGCTCCTCAGCAGGGGAGGAGAAAGTCCACAGCAGCACCCACAGCCCGACCCATGTGGCACTTACAGAAAACTATGTATGGCACAAGCAGGACTCAAGTTCCAAGTGCGTGTTCAACCCAATGGACAGTGTGAGACCGCACTTAGGTGAACACAGTCCTACAGCACAGCACCCCTCATTTATAGTGTTTCTCCTACACTCACACATTTGACACCACATGATTATCACAGCATCCTGACTTCACATTGGTACAGAGACACCATCAGACTGTAGTCAAATGGAATTACCTCTTCCAATATGAAGTCATCATGATTACAACTGATGGAAAACTCTTACTTTTTGATTTGGTTAACAATAGCACCCTTTAACTCACTTTTATGGTCTCTACCAAATTTCACTTCTTTCCTCTCTTCTCTTTCTGTTTTAGGGCTCCACAGCCTTCTCAAACCCTATGAAGATAAACTTAAACTCTTCCCTATCTTGGGCATTTCCATGTGCCACTGACTACTTAGAACTTCTCTGCTCCTCCAGAAGCCCGTGGAAACTCAGATCTGTGTCCACACATCTGTCCAGTAGATGCCTCCCAGGTTGTCCTTCCCCCATTTGTGTCATGCTCAGCACACTTTTGCCAACAAGGTCCCTCCATTTATAAAGACCCATCTCTCACCCTCCTCCACAGCTCTGCTTCTTCTATCATCATTAGCCTATTTATTTGCATGTTATTAGTTTTCAGAACTCACTTGAGGTTCTGAGAAACTTTCTGGTTAAAGTAGTTCACCAATTTCTAGCATATGGTACATAAACAGTGGAAAGTAATGATCACAATGAAAATATTAGTTATATGCAATGATCACAATGAAAATATTAGTTATATTAATTAAACATCATCTACCATGGGGTTACAAGGACATATAATTTACCTTAGTTCATCCTCACAACCCAGACCTTATTAACCCTGAAGCTCTGTTTCATGACAGCAGACAGTATGAGACCTTTAAAGGGACAGAATGCTGGACCCCCTGTCTCACTGACATTAAGAGTGAGAAAGGTCGTTGATATAAAACTGATTCCTTCATGACCACTGTGCTGACAGCCATCTGATGTAGACACTGATTAGATCCCAGAAAAAGCAGAGCAGACTGAATGGTTTCTATGGAAATGGAGGAAAGAAGAGTCATGCAAAGACTGAAAGGGAGATCCACAAGCACGAGGGTCCCACTTTCTCCCCTATGAACAGTGGAGTCAGGGCCAACTGCACAAGGCAACATGAGGACTCATCTTGTCACTAGTTTTTAATCTGTGGTCAGTTTCTGTGCAACAGGAGGCTGATCAATTACTGGACAAAATGTCTCTACAAGTTACAATGGTCTTTGGAGCAAGAAAAGATAGACTTCCCAAAGCCAGACATTCAGAGCAGACTCTAGAGTGCCAGAAGGCTTCATATGCCACAAGAGCATGGAGGCGGCAGCTCCCTTCTGCGATTAGTACTTACATGGCCCCAACTTCCAGCTTTTCACTTTACATTTTCCCTGAAAGTTTTCAATCCTCTCAATCCAATTTCTATCTCAGCAGATTTTCTTTGCTCTTTTAAATCCTTCTTCATCTTTGCAGCCACAACACACTGGCAGTGTGACTTTGCAGTCCTAGGTCTCCTTAAATAGGTCATTTTTATCAGTGCACAGGACAGTGGAATTGGACCCCAGGTAAAGGCCCTAATTCTACCAGCTGAGATGAGCCAGTCATGGAGCCAGACACCTGCTGTGGAGAGAAAGAAATGCCACATGCATTTTCTTTATCAATTTCTGCATCAGCCTTAGGAACAGAAAGACACCTGGTGTCAGAAATTTTTATCTCACACAATATTTAAGATGGAGATATTTAAGATTAAGCACCTAATGGCTGTTTGAAGCATAGGAAGCTTCCTTTTCAAACCATGTCTGATGACAAGGAAGATGCTGAGCAGGGTTTCTATTGGCTCCTGGCAGATGGCCATGGGGGGGTTAGGACTGTGTCACCCCTTCCTACTGTCAGAGCCCCCATCAGGGCTGGGAGCGCTCCCTGTACCTTCGGAGGGGGCTGGGTGCAGCCTGCAGACGTGAGGGGCAGAGCAGCCAGGACCATGCACGGGTGCTGCCTTCTCCAGGGACTTGCCTCGCCCCTCCTCTGGGTCTCAGCGGGCACTCAAGGTAAGCACTGCCTCATCCCCGAAGACCAGCAGAGATACTCAGCACCAAGGCTCTAGGATTGGACCCGGAATCTTAAAGACAAAGCATGTTGATTATCTTATTTGGACCAGATGTTACCCTTAGTAACACTAATGATGATTTTTCTCCTGTATGTCTTGTTTTTTAAGATCAGCAGTGAGATGTTGCAAAGATATAAAATTGATTCTCAGATTTCCTTAAGACTGTTTTAAACTGCCCAGTTATATCTGAAAAAACAGGAGATGTTGGTCACTTCGCTCTCTCTTATAATGGTTTCTGGGACAGGAACAAGCTCAGGCTGGGAGTCCGAGCTGGCCATCCTCCACTGTCCATTGTGCCTCTTCTCAAAGTGATGTTATTTCCCTTGTGTGAGAGTGTGATTGTGGGGGGGGGGGACAGTGTGTGTGTGTGTGTGTGTGTGTGTGTGTGGGTGGGTGTGTGTGTGTGTTTGGGAAAGGATGAGGTACAGGAAAGGACAAGAGGAAAGAGAGATAGGGAGGGAAAGAGAAAAATGTGAAGAAGAACTTGGATGTTAAATGGGTGAACAGGCTGTCCCAGTGTACCTGAGCATTACCCCAGGCCATGCTGTTGATTTCATACTGGAAGTCATGAAGGTCACAGTGGTGTTGACGGGGCGTGCATGGACCTAATGAGGGCAGATGTACTTTACTGCCCATAAAAATGCCCTCTGAGCCGGGCGTGGTGGCTCACACCTGTAATCCCAGTACTCAGGAGGCAGAGACAGGAGGATTTTTGAGTTCGAGGCTTGCCTGGGCTACATAGTGAGCTCGGGGCCAGCCTGAACTACAAAGCAAGACCCTGTCTAAAAAAAAAAAAAAAAAGCCCTCTGAACACCTCCTATGGTTACATACAGGAAATCTTGCCCTTGCAGTCTGGATCTGACTTGGAGTTTCCTTCTCTTCCTTACAAACCCACTGCGCAGGCATTTTCTGCTTTGCTGTTGTCTTTCCCGAGCCCTGGGTCCTGGGTAGAACTCTGTCTCCCTGTCTGTGCTGCTTTCACTCTCACCTCTTGGGCTGGTGCTTCTCCCACCCCACTGTGCTGCAGAGAAAACTGCTGTGAGACGCAGGTGCTTCCGATGATCTGGGACTAGGGCTGAGGGAACGACTGGGGTCCAGCCTTGGACACTTCAGGATTTACCTCTCATGGGAAGATGTTTCCTTCCCTACTGGGACTTGGCCTTGATCTGTTGTCATCACGAATACAGCAATTTGCTACTTGGAAGAGCATCGTGCTTGTGAGCACTTTCCTTACGAGTCCTCTGCCCTGTACTTTCCAAGACCCTATGTAAGTTATGATCTCCATCACACCTGTGTCTCTGTGCAAGTTAGAGACAACTGTGTGGTTGTGTTTGCACTCCATTGAGAATAGCCAGCCACGTGTCTGGATCCCCAGAGCTTCTTACTGCGGGTCCTGATCCTGGATGCTTTGACAGTGCTCTTCATTTCTCTGTCTCCACTCCATCCATTTTTCTTCTCTTCTTCAAGCCCCTCTGTGGAGAAGTCTCTGTCTTTCATTGAGAAATTCTACCCTTCCTAAGATCTTCTGCTCCTCACTCCGTATTCTCTCCCTTGCACCACCCAGTTCCCCCAGTTTTGATCCTGTGTAAATAAGTGATGGTGGCCCTTTGCCAGCTGTACTCTCACAATGAATTTGAACTTGGTGTTCTGATTAGTTTCCTCTCTCCAGCCATGAGAACAGTCAGTGAACATCTTTCAGGCTAAAAAGAAATTATGTCATCCTCAAATACAATTTTTCCACATGCATAATTTTTCAGATAGTATCATCAAAGCACATATTCACTTATTTAAGCACATGATTCACATGAGTGTCTCATGTACTTATGAATTACAACATTATCATGATGGCCTCAAGGTCCATTAAACATCACATGTAACAATTCCATTTATGTTTCTTATGAGCATTAATTATGTGCTTTATTAGAAAGAATTTTTCAGTCCCTACAGGCAACCCTCACAAACACATGGGCACATACACACACTCGCAGACAGACATTTACATGCTCAGTTAGATCATAAATTATTGATTGTGTTATATCCTCTTCCACCACTATTTAGCCTGTTTTAATTATTGTTTTTATATCCTCATCTCAAAATATTATGTCTCCAGTCCACAATTCTCCCTGCAAATGCTAACTTGCACATTTTTTATTTACTTATCCGTGCTCGCTTCAGCAGCACATATACTAAAATATTTACTTATCCACCCATTTGACTCAATATACATTGGACATAAAGTAAATGTGAAACCTGAATTTCCTACCCTTTCTCCCTTGAACACCCTCCCAGAACAGTTATTCTTCCCACAGGTCATGCCAAACCCTTGGAGTCTACTCAATTCTTCTCTCTCTGACATATGTGTTACATAATTATATAGATTATCTTATTGATTGAGAAAAAGTTCAAACTTCTGACATATTTTAAAGTTAGTCTTTTTGAAAGATCACTTTTGACTATATCTACTGCATTTTCTCTAATTTCTTTATCATTCACTTATACTTGTTATTCTTTCTACTCTCATTAGAAGTAATTCCTAATTTTTTGGACTAGTGTAAAATATCCTTTTCCTAAAATAATTTTTAGATATCTTTCCTTGTTAAAAATATATAGCCATTGGGTGTGATTGTGAGATGTATATAAATTGTACCAATAAAGAATTCAATTTATATATATATATGTATGTATATATATATATATATATATATATATATATATATATATATATATAGCCATTGGTACAAATTCCCCAACGTTATGTGTGACTGTGAGATGTATATAAATTGTACCAGTAAAGAATTCAATTTAAAAAATTATAGCCAGGGGGCTGGAGATTTAGCTCAGTGGTTCCAGCGCCTGCCTCGCAAGCGCAAGGTCCTGAGTTCAATCCCGGTAACCACATAGAATGCTGGGCGTGGTGACTCACGCCCACCAGCAATCAATACCACATACCACAGTGCTGGGCATGGTGACTCACGCCTGTAATCCCAGCACTTGGGAGGCAGAGACAGGAGGATTGCTGAGTTCGCGGCGGCTTGCCTGGGCTACATAGTGAGCTCAGGGCCAGCCTGAACTACAAAGCGAGACTCTGTCTCAAAAAAAAAAAAAAAAAAAAAAAAAAAAAAAAAAAAAAAAAAAAAATATATATATATATATATATATATATATATATATATATAATAACCATAATCTCTGTGGCTTGTTTTATGGTATTTCATTTATAAAATTACTTTTCATTTTGAATTATTTTTATTTTATAATTCCATGTGTACCCCCCAAACTGCTATGTATTGCTCTTCTAATTTGAATTTACGTGAGGTTATTTTTTAAAAATTTTTTTGGGAAGTACCAGGGATCAAACTCAGGACCTGGCAATTGCCAGGCAGGTGCAGTGTCACTTAGCTACATTCTTTATTGTAATGCATCCTTTATTGTAATAAATATTTACACTTTAAATATTCATGGTAGATATTGATCTTATTTCATATTTACCACATTTTCTTTTTCTCAGTCTGCTCACTAGTACTTGTTATTTTTTGTTGTCGTTGCTATTTTAGTTAATAGCCATTCTTGCTTTATTATTATGATACCTCACAGTGCTTTTGATTTTTAGATCCCTAATGATGAGTGATGAGCGTGTTTTCATCCATGACTCTTTGCCTTCTCTTGAGGAATGTCTGCTGGCATCTACTTCTAATTTTCAAATCAGGCTATTTGGTTTTGCTCTTGAGATTTTGGTATTTTTATGTATTAAGGATATTACCCTTTATAGCTCACTAATATTTCCTTCATCTGCTGCATAGTTGTCTCGTAATTCTTCTGAGTATTCCCTTTGCTGTGCAGAAGAAAGTTACATATACTCCTATTTTTGTTTTTGTTTGTTCTGTGTTCTTTTCCTGTTTTGTCCAAAATAACCTTGCCGCTCCTGATGCATTTTCCTTCTCTTTTCTTCTATTCACACTATCAAGTTTTGAATTTATCTATCGAAACCATTTAGAGTTGTTTCATAGAACTGGTGAGCACCGTGGGTCGAAGTATAATGCAGAATCTCAGTCCAGCATGTGCATATCTGCTTTCCCATCAACACTTATTGCAGACACTGTCTTTTCACCAATGTGTGCTTTAGCAGCTGTATTGAAAATCACTTGACTGTGGATGTGAGGGTTTCATCTAGCTTCTCAATCATGTTCCATTTCTTTGTGTTTTGTTCATGCCACTACTGTGCAATTTTGATTACTACAGTTTTGTAGCATGTTGGGCACAATCTTATTTGGGAAAATTAATTGGACAATTGGGATACAACTGGGTGGAGCTTTCCTGCCTGAAGACCAGCTATTACATATGCACACCTGAAGACTTGACTGTCTTCACCTCTGGAAACAAAAGAGATTCCCAATGGTCCCAGGTGCTGAAATGCTCCAGGGCAGAACTACACTGGAACCTTCACCTATGTAATTCCTTTTTGTTCTGATGTAGCCAACATGCTGTCCTCTGAGTGACCTGTTATAGTTGTTAGTCCTGATGTACCAGCATCTGAGTGACCTGTTACATTTGTTACTCCTGATGTACAGAAACTACTGCCCTCTGAGTGACTTATAATATTGCTGGCTCCAGAGGTACTGAATAAAAGGTGTGGTAAGCTCAGGTCTGCCGTGTTTGCTGTCCAGAGTAGCATGGATCAGGCTCAAACTCAGCTTCTTCTCTAAGTCTCATTCTGCCTGTTTAATTAACTACTTTGCCTTGTGCCGCTGAACTCACAGGAGACTGTAATTTACTGCAAAGGTTCTAGTTACATTCCCTTCCCCTGTTTCCCACCCAAGAACAAGAATCTCTAAATCTATAAGAATAACAAGTTTTGAGGGAAGTCAAAGAATATAGTATATATGTTTGAGAGCAATCAGCATTTTATGATTTCTCCTGAAATCCAGCCAGTTTCACTATCATTTGACATTGTCAATCATCCAAGATTGCCTGGATATCAAAAAAAAAATTCAGAGCTGGAATTTGAAATCTTCTTTTTTTTCTTTTGAGGTTAGAGTAGGAAAATTTTATTAAGAGAAAAGCTTCTACCTAAGAGAGACAGAAGGGGTAACTCAGAAAGGTGGGTAATCCCAAAATCTTCATTTTTAAGTGAAGTGTTCTTGGATGATCCATGTCCCGCATAATCATCAGTCCATTTTCCAGCACTGAAAGAGCCTGTCAATCTAGACACTTATGAAATTTCCTGGATTCTTGGCTGCTCTCTTTGATTTCTAATAAGTTCAACCAAACTCCAAACTTCATTTCTGGACTCTAATTTTCTTCATTCCCAGGTGAATGAGGTTAACTTTTCAGAAACCATTCAAGTGTTGGCCCAGCAGAGCACCTCTAGGAACTCATTCAGTGAAAGACACTAACTACTCAGGTTATGGATTCTGACATTTTCAGTTTACTTTTCTCTCATCCTTAACAGTGCACTAGAAGTCAAAAGTTAACTTTCCTGGGATCATTTTGATTGCATCCACATGAGACTCTTCACTAGATTATTATTTTTATTGAGTTTAATGATACATTTTAAGTATAACATGAACATGATCGCACTCATCATTGAGGATTTGTATCTATCTACATAGATTATTTTGAATTCAATACCACTTCTTATTTTTCAGTCATGCTAATCCTCTCTGATCATTTTTTTATTTCTGTGAGAAGATTCTGCTTCCCTGGAGCAGTGGCACCTCATCTTACCCAGCAGGCTCTGCAGCCCGGATGCAGTATAGCCACTACTTGGCTGTTTCTCAACAAACCTGAAAACCAACCTGATTTCTGGTAAATATGTGACCATTGTCATGATTATCTCTCATCAGAGAGCCCTCAGCTTCACCTGGTGGAAGGAGGCCAACGCTGTGTGGGAAGAGTGGAAATTCTTCACCAGGGCTCCTGGGCCACCATCTGTGAGGAGAATTGGGGCTTTAATGAAGCCCACGTGGTGTGCAGACAGCTGGGTTGTGGAGTGGCCATCCGTCCCACGCACTTTGCTTTCTTTGGATCTAGACCTGAGTCCATCCATCTTAATGGCCCAGGCTGCACTGGAGAGGAGACCCACATGTGGCAGTGCCCTTCCTGGAGCTGGGGGCACCACAACTGCACACAGTTGCCAAATGCAGGAGTCATCTGCTCAGGTATGATCTGTATTTAATGTGGGGAGAATGGAGAGGTCCAGGAATGTGGGTGTCTGATCTTAGTCACAGGAAATGGGTTGGCTCCAGAGACTGACAAGTCCATCTCTAAACCCTGAGTATTCACAGTAGCTGGTGTGAATGGCCTTCTCTTGCTTCCCCAGTATTAATTCTCAAGTGTTGCTTGTTCCCACTTCAAAAGTTTTATCTGAAAAAAACAATTCATTCTAGTATCTTTTCAATTAAAATCAACCTACAGAACTGTGAAAAACATAATTGTGTTTCTAGAAGTAACCTATAATCCAGAATGTCTGCAAGTAACCATATACTCCCTGTGCAGTAATCAGGCTGACAAAGAGGGATCAGAACGAGACCAAACATTACCCAACTGAATTGGAAGTTCTGTGTGTATAGCATCAAACAGTGTTTTACACTGAGGATGTCTGAGCCACAGGGACAGAGTTGCGGCCATAGGGACAGATTTGAGCTGACAGGGAAGAATTTATGTATTACTGCAAATTTTCAGGTCTCTTCTCCAGATTCAGACTTAAGTAAGCTTTGTGCTTTGGCTAAAATGCTCAAAGATCTGTAAATAAAAGATCCCAAACTACAAGGTTTTCCTTCATCAATATTAGAATTGTTTCTTTCTATATTTTCATTTTAAAATATTGTGTATAGAAACTCCATTTATTTTCTTTCTGTATTATATTTATTCCTTCCCCTTATCACATTTGCACACCAAGTTTCCTATAGAAATTTCCCACTCTATAAAAGCTGTCCTACTTTCTAGAACTCATTTGCATCTACAGGTGTTCATACCAAAGAGAAGATCTGGAAATTGTCTATCTGTGATCTATTGATTTCACTTATTAGTATATACTTCAGGTGTCTCCATTTGCTCCTAAATGGATCGATCTTGTCATTCTTTATGGCAGAGTAATTCTCCATTTTATTAAAAAACCACATCTTCTTTATCCACTCTCCAGTTGATGGACATTTGGGTTGTTTCCAAGATTGAGCTATCACGAACTGAGCTGCTATGAACAAGGGTGTACATCTGTCTTTCCAATGTGAGTTTTTAAGTTCTTTTGGGTATATTCCTAGCAGGGGGATAGCCAGGTCTAATGGGACCCCTAGTCCTAGTTTTCTGAGAAATCTCCACACGGATCTCCACAATGGTTGCACAAGTCTCCAACTTGTGACAGAAGTTATATACTTTCCAGTCACATGGTGTTGGATATAGTAGTATGAAGTGACAACATAATTTATCCATAATGTCATCAGGGAAATAAAGATATTTGACAGTTTATTTTTATAAGAATGAAAAAGAATTGGAATCACTGGAGAAGCAATTATTGGACCGGAAAACATTTGCCAGAGGGGTAGAAAGGGGCTAACAAAAAAATAACATAAAATATCACCAAGTATGCCTTTCTCTTGAGAAAGCCAGTTGTGCTGTCCTTCCTCACTGTGAATATTTACCATTACTTCACAGTTCTGAGTGGAGTTCATGTTTGAAGTCACATTCCCTCCCAGAGATTTGAACCCACTCTTGAAATTCCCTCCAGATCATCCTCCCTTGGAGCCTCCTGGCTTTTTAAATTTCCACTTGGCAGGAACAAAGTAATCTAAATACAAAATTAACAAAGATAAACAGCAAGGAAAGACAAACCTTTGAACAACTTAATTACTTCCAACCCAGTTCTTCACTATTCTTTCTGTCTTCTGAATGGGAAACATGATTTAAAGACACCTATTATATTAGTGTCAATAATCTGCCTTCTGCCTTGGTCTCTGACTACTTTGTGGCCTCTTTCTCATGCTTAAAAAAAGGAAAATATAAATTTTTAGGTTAGGTAAATATTGAAAATTTTGTGTGCATTAGCAACTATTAACATGGTTGACATTATTATCTGGTCATTGAAAGGTTCTGGTATTGAAATTATGAAAATTATAAGCTTTGTCTTTTGCTTAATAGAGGCCAAATTGGTGGAAGAACATAGACTTTGTAAAAGAAGAAAATAAATTATAGGTAGATAAATAGATGTTCTTTAAAATTATAAGAAAAAAATAAATATATGCATTGCCCTCCATGGGATCAGAAGTCGGCCCTTCACTTCACAGGATCACAGACGCGGCACTGACCCTACAAATTCCTCTCAGATTCACCTTCAAACCCTCCCTCATGCTTACATGGTTTCATGTTTACACCCAATGATTCTCATGACACAACTCTGCGAAAAAGAGCTTTCACGACATCAACTCTATCGCATCTGTGATGTGTTCTAAGCCTGGATTATGGACACTCAATTTGTTCATTTTTTTTTTTCTCCCACAGGATTCGTGCGTCTGGGTGGAGATTACGGTCTCTGCTCAGGGCGAGTGGAAGTGAACCCTGGAGGAGGCTGGACTCCAGTGTCTGGTGTGAACTTCACCTTCCCCACTGCCCAGGTCATCTGTGCAGAGCTGGGGTGCGGCAAGGCTGTGTCTGTCCTGGGGAACGTGCCCGGAAGTACCCGTGAACAGGTGTGGGCTGAAGAGTTCCGGTGTGAGGGGCAGGAGCCCGAGCTCTGGTTCTGTCCCAGAGCGCCCTGTGCTGGAGGCAGCTGCCAGCGTGGTGGGGCTGTTGAGGTTGTCTGTGCAGGTGAGACTCACAGCAGGACTTTCACCTCCCTGCATGGGCTTCAAATGTCTCCCTCTATTATGCTCTCTCTCTGTGTCTCTGTCCCTGTCTCTGTCCCTTTCTCTGTCCCTGTCTCTCTCTCTCTCTCTCTCTCTCTCTCTCTCTCTCTCTCTCTCACACACACACACACACACACACTCTCTCTCTCTCTCTCTGTTTCTCTCTCTTGCTCTCTCTCATACTCTTTCTTTCTTTCTGTCTCTCCCTCCTTTCTATTCCTTCCCCACTTCCTCCCACACTCAGTCTTTCATCCTTTTCCTTCACTTTTTCCTGTACTTCCTGATCCTTCCTTCCCCTGCTTTCTAAAACCCTATTTTGTATTTTAAACATTATTATACCTCACAATGTTCTCTTAGACCTAACTTGTTTCTAAAAATTTTTCAGTTTCAGTGTTCTTATTGTTCAAATATTGTATTAGCTTTAGTTTTAAGTCAGTAATTCCACCTTCAATTCTGTCTAAAATCTTTTAAAATCTATTCTTTAATTTGTACTTCTAAATACTTTATTATCAATTGGAATCTTTCTTTGATTTTTTAAAAAAAATCTTGGGTTCATTTTTTTTCTGTCTTTTAAACTATTTGTTCACGTATTTTTTTCTGAAATTCACTGTTCATATTTAAATTTCTTTTAACTCCAACATCCTTATCATGGATATTTCTGCCTTCTTTATTTTTTAAAAAATTGTTAAGCTATCATGTAGTCTGTTATCTGTATATAATGTCTGATTTTTATTGAATACTAGAAATTCTGTATGAAATTTAAGTAACAGTAGACATATTAACACTTGAAAATATTTTTTCATTGGTGCGTTTTTACACATACAATATGATCACATGTAACATTGAGAAATTATACCTGTACATAATACATTTTGATTTTCATTTTCCCCCTTCTCCTGCCCTCCTTAAAACTCCCTACCCCTTATATACATACACTGTTTCCTTTTTTTTACTATCAAGCTTTTTCTTTCTCTTCTTTACTTTCTTCTACCCTTCCTGTTTCTTTTGTATATTTGTTTCCTATTTCACATTATCTACCATACATTTTGGCATTCATTTACACCTTCAGTTTTTCATACTAGAGAAAAGACATAGTACTTACATATCTGAGTCCTGCCGGGTGTGGTGGTTCATGCCTATAATCCCAGCACTCAGGAGGTAGACACAGGAGGATCGCTGAGTTCGAGGTTTGCCTGGGCTACATAGTGAACTCAGGGCCAGCCTGAACTACAAAAACGAAACCCTATCTCAAAAAAATAGACATATCTGAGTCCTATTTATTTTACTTATGAGTATGGCCTCAGGGTATATCCATTTGAGTGTAAATGACTCAAATTTATCATTCTTTATGGCTGTGTAATATTCCATTTTATAGACAAACCACATCGTTATCCAGTCCCCCCTTGATGGGCATTTGGGCTGTTTCCAAGATTTAGCTATCACAAATAGAGCAGCTATAAACATGGGCATACATATATTGCTGTGGTATGATTCTTTTAACTCTTTCATATATGTACCTACCAGATGATTTGCATGGTCAAATATAAACATGGGTGTACATTAATCACTGTTGTATGAGTCTTTTAACTCTTTCATATATATACCTAGCAGTTGATCAGCAAGGTCAAATAGGACCTTGAGTCCTAGTTTTTCAAGGAATCTCCACACTGATCTCCACAGTGTTTGCACCAATCTATACTTCCACCAACAGTGAAGAACAAGTTTCTTTCGCCCCGCAACCCTACCAGCATTTGTTTTTGGTTGATTTCATGATAGCAGCCATTCTTTGTGGAATGAGATGGAACCTCAGTATTGTTTTCATTTGCATCTCTCAAATGACCAGTGAAGTTAAACCTTTCTTCATATTTTTAATTGCTTTTACATCTTCATCTAAAAAATATCTATTCTTTTCAGATGCCCACTTTTGAATTAGGTCTTTAAATTTGGAGGACTTTTTTTTAGGTTCTTTGTATACTCTAAATAGCAGTCCTTTGTCTGAGAAACAGCTGGTAAAAATTCTATCCCATATTATAGGTTGTCTTCTGATTGTTTCTTTTGCTTCTGTGGCCTTCTCAGCACTTGAAAAGATGTATCCTTGCTTTTCCTGGGCAAGTTGTAGAAAGGGTGATGATTAATCAAATTCTTAAACCTCTCCTAGAGTTGAGCAGGAACAAGACCACGTTGCAGTTTTCAGGACAGAGAGTTCATCTCTGCTTTCCCTCTCCTCCTCTGGGTTGGGATTTCAGAAATTTCCTTACAGAGACTGGATGACTAGGCCGTCCAATACTCAAGAGAATAAAGGAATATTGATTCTGTTTCCTAGCATCTTTGACATTGGTTTTTGACCTCCTGCTTTTGGTTTCGATGCCAACCAAATAGTTATAGGAGAAAATCTGCCAGAGATACTCAGGTCTCCAGTTATATCAGTGCCAGTTCATGAAATCTCAGAGTAGGCTGTCTCTTTTGTCCTAAAGACAGGGGAGTCTCATGTTTATTGAAGCCTAAATATTCAGGCAATAATATGAGAAATAAATTGGGAAATTACCTTCAAGTACAGAAATTTGTAATGCCAAGATAAAATTTAAATGACCCCTTCTTTTTTTAGTTGCATATTTTTTATTTGCATTTGATGTGTTAAAGATTGAACCCAGATCCCTACACATGCTAGGCAAGTGATCTGCCACTGAGCAGCTTCCCAAGACACTCCTTGGAAGTTTAACACATTCAGGCTCTTTCAGGCTCACAGAAATCTAATATTTGTAGTATTTTAAGTATTTTCATACTTCCAAATGTTTAGTTGTAAACAGCAGGAGAATTGGTCTGCTCTGAAAGCCTCCATTCTTCATGGGAAGAATTTATTGGTATTATTTTCTATCTCACCATTTTCTTGATGTTTGATATTAATAAACATTGCCTATTCAATGTTTCCATGTATAAAGAGGATAATAATGGAGAGTCATTGGCAAGATTTTCTTATTAAGTGCCTTTACAAGAAAATTATAACCTGTTTCTGATGAGGAGCAGGTTTAGAAACACTTAATTACCCACCAGTAAATGAGAAACTCCAATCTTGAGTAGGAACAACTGCTGACAGGAGTTGAAGCAGACAGTAGATGTGTTTGTGCAAGAAATTAATATTCTATGATTTCTTATGAATTCTTGCTGGTGTCAGCATTATTGAATATTGTCTAAGGTTGCCTGGTCTACTCGATAATGGGAAATTTTTTTGAAAGTGAGTAGCCACAGCTAGAATCTGAAATCTTAACATGGAAGTGAAGTGTTCTTTGATAAACCATAGTCTCCCTCATAATCCACTAATTTTAAACACTTAATGGCTATGCTGACAAAAACAATGGTGGCATGCTGGGCATAGTGGCTCACTCCTATAAACCCAGCATTTGGGAGGCAGTGGCAGGAGGATTGCCACTAGTCTGAGGCCAGCCTGAGCTACAAAGTGAGTTCAGGGCCAGACTGAGCAACAAGACCCTGTCAAAAAAAAAAAACAACAACATGACTTGTCCAGCACTCTGCTACCTAAAGATTTTCATGAGTTCAACTAAGTTCCTGACTTCATTTCTTGTGCTTTACTATCCCTAACTCCCTGGTCTATGACATTAAAGTTGTTTACAATAAATCACTTCAGGTATTGATGAAGTATAGTATCTCTAGTGTTCAGTGAAATACACTATCTACTCCAGAATAGGGGTCATTATGACATTTCCAGTACACTTTTTCTCAAAATCTACACAGAATTCTGAGAAAAGAAGCTTATCTTGGTAGGAATTCTTTAAGTGTCTAATTGGAAATATTCAGTGGATTGTTTTCAGTTCAACTTCATTTCTTATTTTATAATCATACTAAAGCATTCTAAACATTCTCAACTTTATGGGAACCCACACTTTCTACTCCCCTACTGCAATTCTTCTTTGTCTGGCTGAGCAGGCCCTGCAGTCTGAATGCACATTGTACCCAGTGCTTGACTGAGTATTACTCAAGAGACCAGAAAACCAACCTGATTCCCTTAAAGAAAGCA
This sequence comes from Thryonomys swinderianus, assembly GCA_004025085.1. Lineage (NCBI taxonomy): Eukaryota > Metazoa > Chordata > Mammalia > Rodentia > Thryonomyidae > Thryonomys > Thryonomys swinderianus. The sequence continues at coordinate 31,823 of PVIC010017657.1, forward strand.
AACACTGAGAGCATTTTCTTTCCTCAGAAAGTCCACAAATCCGACTGGTAGATGGAGGCCATCACTGTGCTGGAAGAGTGGAGATTTTTCACCAAGGCTCCTGGGGCACCATCTGTCAATATAAATGGGACAAGAGGGATGGCCATGTGGTATGCAGACAGCTGGGCTGTGGAGAAGCATTTGAAGTTACACACTCGGCTCACTTTGGCCCTGGATCAGGGCCCATCTGGCTGAGTGAACTGAGCTGCACAGGAGAGGAGACCCATGTGTGGAAGTGCCCTTCCTCAGGCTGGGGCAAGGCCTACTGTCATCACCACCATGACGCAGGGGTCATCTGCTCAGGTATGATCAGTGCACTGCCCACTGAGTGAATTCAAAGCTCCATGAATTCAAGTGTCTGCTCTCTGAAAATAGAGGATGGACTAGTTACAGAGGCCTGAAAAGTCCATCCACAAACCATGATTACACAATGGGCTTCCCTTGCTCCCATATTATTAAGTGTCAAATGCTTTCTCTCTCTCTCTCTCTCTCTCTCTCTCTCTCTCTCTCTCTCTCTCTCTCTCTCTCTCTCTCTTTGAGACAGGGTCTCGCTTTGTAGTTCAGGCTGGCCCTGAACACACTATGTAGCTCAGGCAAGCCTCAAACTTAGCAATCCTCCTGTCTCTGCCTCCTGAGTGCTGGGAT